>VZUA01092495.1:10041-25677 GCA_013401035.1 Horornis vulcanius
TTGGGCTGGAGATCAGCTACTTCAAGCCCCGGCCAAGGCAGGGTCATCTGGAGCAGGTGACACAGGAACGCGTCCATGTGGGTTTGGAATGTCTCCAGCGAGGGGAAACTCTATGACCTCCCTGGGCAGCCTCTTCCAGCGCTCTGCCACTTTCAACGTGAAGAAGTTCTTCCTCATGCTGAGGTGAAACTTCTTGGTGTTAGGTTTTGTGGTTTTAGTTAGTGTTTTATGTTTTAGATTTCTTCTTTTTCTCCCCCCCCCAACCCCCCCACCCCTTCAACATTTTCCAGGCTGCTCTACACTTCTCCAAAACAATCTGGAATGAACAAGCTAAGAAAGCAAAGCTTGACAAATGTCCATCTACAAATGGCTCTTTCCTAATCCTCCAAATGCTCCCTGCCAATTTTATTCCCCTACAGAGAGAAAAACAAATCAAGAAAACATTACGCAAGTGTCACTTCACTTGCATTGATAGATACTTGCAAACCAATGGGTCCTGCCAATATGAGCAGTAATGCAACTACCTTTGTTCAACTTCCCTTCACGCAAAAACCCCGAAGCAGCTGTTGTGTAATGCTTTGCTTCTGTCAATCTCAAGTTTTCTTAAAATTTGTTTAAGTATCAGACATCTGCAAGACACAGGTTGACACATTGACAACAATAATCTGACTTGTCTGCCTAACAAAGTAGGACCACCACCTCTATTTTCTCACTCATCTTAATATTTTTTCTTATCAAATTCTCTTCTATCACACCAAGCTGTAGCTGGACATAGTTAATCTTGGACACCATCTGTTGTGGACAAGCAAGTTCAGTATTGCCTTTTGAGTACTGGTTAGAGAAACTCTCAATAAATGCACCTAGGAACTCAAAGATAGCATTTCACCTCTAAGACTGAACAAAACAAACCCAAATTCCCACACTGATTCACAGAGCAGGATCTACCCAGGCAGAGGGAGTGGACCAATGCTGCCTCTCCTTCCATTTTCAGCTGGAACATGTTCTATGTGCCCAGCCTACAGGAAAGTTTTTATCAAACCCATTCTGCAGAGATGAAGATAAAATTTTAAAAAGAAAGCACTCACATGAAAAAATCTCCAGGTGTTTACTCTGAAACAAGTAACTATTGTATAAGAGCCATTGTGCCATGTTAGTACAGGTACGGACACATAAATATATTTGGCTACAAGGTGCTATCAAGCTCTGGCTTATCAGCACATCTCTGTAACCACACGTATTAGCACACTCAGTTGCTGCAATGAGAAGGTTAAATATGTTATTCCAAACCATAGCTGAGGTGGTGAATATCAGGGGTTTATTTTGCAGTCAGGGTTGGTTGCCTTGGCCCAACCAACAACTGGTGAATTGCAAAGCCCCTACTGAGGCATTTATCACTTTCCCTGCTCCCTTTCACACCCAGTCCAGGTTCAACCAGGACAAGCCCCTGCTAGACATCCATGTCTAACCAATTAGTCTGAGATCAACTAAAGTAAGGTCCTCTTCAACCAAAGATGGTACCAAACAGCAGGCAAGCTGTGTGTTTTCCAAACTGTATTAAATAAAAGGAGTTTAGAGTCAGTAGGTTAAGAAAGGCTGGAGCACCAAGTTTCCTGTGTGTCATCTATCCCATAACTGCCTGTTTTGATGAGCTTCCACTACAACCCTGGTGTGGAACCATTCCAGGTGAGACCCCTGCAGCATGACTGACCCTCCATCAATTCACAAGGTTGTCTGTGCTACTGTACCTTAAACCTGCAGATATTTTCATATGTTACACTGATAAAAACTCTAGATTTTAACCTAGAAGGTAATGGGTCACCTGACAAGTTTAAGTATGCTAGCACAAACAAGTTGTAATTTAATAATATCTGGTCAAAATAATAATAATAAATTATTCTCAGTATTTTTCCCAGCTGCTCATGTGACCCAAGCTAAGAGGTATGAAGCCATATTAGCCAGCCTTGTTCTTCCCCTTCTTTGGGGATACATTTTCTCTCACATCAAAGGGTGAGATTTAGTTCTTTTATTGTAAGAGCACATTAATTGCCATAAAAATCTTAGGAAGGAAAAAGTGTAGTTTTACTACAGCACACTCATATGTGGTCCAACACCAGTCATGTTGACTGATTACTACTTCTCCACACAAACTGCCCATAAATTGCATTCAGTAGGATTATATGTTCAGCAGCAGTTCCAATGGAAGCTGATCCCAGCCCAAACCTCTTCTTCCCAGCCTCAGAACTGTTCCCATTCAGCTGAACGTTGGATTGTGAACCAGACACAGCGACCAAACCTGCTACACGGCAACCCAGCAAGAAGCAGCGGGGCTGGACACTGAGAAAAGGCAAAGCAATTGTGTCTGCAGCAGTTCCCTGCCCTGACTCACACATCTCCACAAACGTGTCACCATCATGGCAAGGCAGGAGGTGTTTATGCCAATGCTTCTGCCAAGAAAATGTACATGGGAAAAATGGGACCAGTCGTCTCTCCTCAGACTTCTTTTTTTTTTATAAGCAACAGAAGTGATAGATTTAATGATTAAGAGAAAAACTTATGTCTATACATATGGTGGACTGTTTTCTTCCAAGCTCAAATTGATTAACTCAAGGATGCCACTCTTGAGTTAATCAAGACACATTGAGCAAAGCACACCCTATCTGTTTGTGATAGGCCCTATTTACATTCCTAACTTTGAGAGAATGTTTCTTCACAGCAACCAAGAGAAATTCAGAAATAGACAACTCACCAATTTCAATATATTCCTATCAAAAGTTCAGATGGAACACATATACAAATAAGGGACATGGGCTTCTCAACAGAAGTATTACTTGGTCACTTTTTGTCATACATCTGATCTGTTACTTTATTGATTTTAAAATGTAACAACAGATATATTAAGAAGCTCAAAGACGTATTTGTCTTTCTCAAAACATTTTTTTTAACTCCTGCTGACCTGCTATTTCCAAAATATTCAATGGGTTTCTAAAAATATTACAGTTGTAACAACTTGAGATTAAGTGCTAAGTACTGAGCTACAAAAGGACAACAGCAGAAAAGGAAATGCAAGTATTTCTCCTTAGCCTGGCAAGTCTACTGAAATATAAAGGCATTTTACCTTCTACCATCCCTTTTTGCTTCCATGCTACATAGCAACTCAAACCACCCTCTTCTGTGAATAATTTCTCTGTAAATTCCGATTTCCATGCCAAAGGATTATACAGAAGATGACTGACTCCTTTTTTTGCTGCATTCGAAGGGGTTTGGAATTTCTTAGTTTCTAACCTGTACTACAACATTCTCTAGAGATAGACTCCATTTCTAAAAGTAAAAAATAAAATAAAAACAGGTTCCAAAACAGTTCCAAACAGTCTATTTCCTCTCCCCTGCTCTCTCTTCTAGTGAGCATGAATTAGATCATATCTAGACCCAAAGACAGGTTGGCAGCACAGCCAAGAAACACTTTTTATGTATTAACTGCATACCCACATGAACATGTTGTGATAAATTCGATTTAAGCCATTACATCTAAGATGCCGTATCTAAAAGCTTGCTTTTAGAAACAGAATTTGAACAGCAATGTAAGTCAGATAATTGAAATAGCTTTCTATAAAGAAAGCATCACATTCTGTCTCTTGTGGTTTTTACTGGCAAGGTTTGGCAAATATAACTTCCAACCCCTCTGCCACGGGCAGGGACACCTTCCACTAGGCCAGGTTGCTCCAAGCTCCATCCAGCCTAGCCAGGAACACTTCCAGGGATGGGGTAGCTACAGCTTGTCTGGTCAAACTGTTCCAGTGCCTCACCAACCTCACAGCAAAGAATTTGTTCCTAACATCTAATCTAAACCTGCACNATAAACACAGAGAGGACTAAAATCCAATAGAGATGAAAAGATCACAACTTCAAAAGAAGATGCAAGATGAGAAGAGGCAGAAAACAGAAATACCTGAACACTCCCAGGCCATCAGAAAATGACTCATTGCTAGTGACATGCATTGTTAGCTGCTAGCAAAGGCAGGACAAAACTGTTTTCAACAGTGCATGATGGAAATCCAATGAGAATATAAATTCTGACATATTTGCTTTAAAGTAATCAAAATAGCCCTACCATTTTCTAGCAGATAAACTTTTAAATGTACTTTTTAAAAGATAATCTAGAATTCCAGGTGACACCATTTCTGAAAAAAACAATCCCAATGTGGTAAGGAAGTAATAATTTATTTAGTATATGTGGAATCACACAGATTAATAGATAAAGCAACTATCAGGTGACAAAGGAAATAAGAAACGCAGACAATGAAACAAAGAGATTGAGTAAACCATTTTCTTTCCATAAACAATACAGGGAAACATCATCTAGGAAGTAAAAGTTATTACACATCATTCACTGTGTAAATCCAATGGGTACAACATAAATAATGGACATCATCATCAGAAGGATGCTCATGGAATAGTAGCGTAGTCACTCAGGTTGAAAAAGACCTCAAAGGTCAGCCAGTCCAACCTTCTGCTCAAAGCAGGTCAGAGTCAGTTCCCAAAAATGTTTAAAAATATTTTTCAAGTTGAATTAATTGTTTATGTAGCTGTGTAATTACACAGTGCTGAAATCCAATGGGGGGACCCTATTTGAACTAACTTATGACAGGAACAGACAATAGAGATCAGGGCATAAAGGTGATATTCAGGCAACCTAAATCACACCTAAACACCTTTGTTTAGTGTTTCCTATTAGATTGCCCCTGCTCAGACCCCCATCTATCTGAATTGCATTTCAGAGATAACTACTTCATTCTTCTGACTAAGCATAAAGACCTGAGCAGAATTTAAAGACGCTTCCTCCTTTCATTAGTAAGCTCCTTTAGAATAGTAAAATAAATACAATTATTCAAGTTTTGAAAGAAAACAATTCAGACAAAAACTAGACCATCACAGTGCTCCTAAGAAAGAAACCTAGGTGACATGACTACAGGAGCTAGAGCCTCTGCCCTGTCCCCAAGGCCCATTACTAATAGCTGCTATGGAATATGCTCCCACACCACATGACATGGTCACATCCATGCAGATGTAAATCCCCAGGTTTAGTTCAGGCTACACACTAGGGGACAAAAAGAAAAAAAAAAAAAAGAGAGAAAAAATCCAGAAATATTTAACAACATGACTGAACAACATTTCTACTCTTCAGATAAAAGCTAGGTAGCAAATGTCTATCACAATATTTTCCAAATTCTAGCCACATGAGGAAAACAGCGTATCTGAGAAGATACAGAATAGCTGGGAGCCCAAGCTTTAACTCAACAAGTTTAAACATGTCCAAGACAATTATGACTTCACTTTTTCTAAGGGTGAGCATGTTAACTAAGTATAGACAAGAAACTTTCATTGGTCTAAAAAAGCCTTTAAAATAACGTGGTCAAGCTAACAATGTAAAAACAGGTTATTTTTTAATCTATCAAGACAGTCTAAATCAAGTAAAATGAAAAGAGATGCATGAATTTTTAAAAAAGTAAACCAAAAATATTCTTAAACAAATATTTATTTACATTAGCAGTAATTTAACCCCCCCCACTGACAGTATCTGATTAACAAGCCTTGAGATCAAGATTTTCTGCTTGTCCATAAAGTAGGTTCACAACCAACAGTACTTTCTCTGTTCTGCTCTACCAATGTACCCGTGTCTGAGAAGACCACAAAGAGAGCATATGAAATGTGAGTTTACCAAGCTTTTATATTTATTCTTTACCA
Source organism: Horornis vulcanius (assembly GCA_013401035.1). Taxonomy (NCBI): domain Eukaryota; kingdom Metazoa; phylum Chordata; class Aves; order Passeriformes; family Scotocercidae; genus Horornis; species Horornis vulcanius. The sequence continues at coordinate 15,784 of VZUA01092495.1, forward strand.
ACTGATACATTTGAAATTAATGTATTTCCAAGCTGTTCACAGCAAGACAAAGAACACTCTCCCATTCCATTAAAGAAAGAGACAACAGCATAACCAGACATGAGCCAGCCCCTAGTGCTACATGAAAGGGCTCAGAGATTATTTCTTTAAATAGTTTTGCCTACAGATCATTTATTCCTTGAGTAACCCTCCCATTTCTGGGCCCAGTTCCCTCCTAAAGGGTTTCTGGAAGACACAGGCAGAAATATAAATTAGAATTCCTGCCAAATGTGTTTTGCACTTTCCTTTGTATAAATCTCTACCAGGATGCCTGATGCAAGGCTAACTACTGAAAACATGAACCAGGAAACATCGTGTGTGAGAAGCCTGAAGTTGTACTGAAAGCCAGCATTTCCCATAGCCTCATGCCTTGTACATCCCATCTCCTCTGCTCCCTCTAGAGCAATTCTGCTGTGAGCTGTTCCTCCTAAACTTACATCCCTATGGGTTAGAGAACATTAACTGTGGCACACTGTTTGCCCAGGAGGCTGGAAGTGAAACTGATGAGAATTCTATCAGTTTGATTGAATTCCTCCTTAAAAGAACACCACTAACAAAACAAACCCAGTTATGGTTATACCAGTACATTAAACATAGCTGGTGATGTTGGCCTTGAGGCAGACAAGCACCGGGCAGCTTCCATCCATGCTATCTAATTCCCAAACTCCCCCACAAACCATGCTGGGAACAGCGTGTGGACCACACGAAACCTTGGGCCAGCCTTGAGAACTGTTTGGCAGAGTGGGCAGAACTGGATGAGCAACCACTGGAACCCTGTAACAGTGGGGACAACACTGGGGACAACAGTGTCCAGCGACTCCAAACGTTCCCTGCTGGGTTTTTCACAACCACGGACAAGAAGCCGAGTGCTTCATGTGCCAGAACACTATTGCTGGCTACAGACAAGGCCCTCATCCATACAAAACACAAGCACAGCCACAAATTAGCCTCACTTAGAAACAGAAAAAATTTGGAAACTAAAATGATCAGATTTTTTTTATTATTATTTCAAAATTGCCTTTTCCAAGCTTTTCCTCACAATGAAAAGCATCTTGCCCATTTCTAAGTTCTAGTCTCATGCAGTTCAGTGGGCCATGGTAAGAAAAAAACAGTCACTTGCTTTTATTACAAGGGAAAAAAATGGAGGTGAAAAAAAAACACATAAGCAACAGGGAATGGGAATTAGGGAAAAAGGAATTGGGAAGGCTAAGAGAAAAAAATCTGAGGAAGCTGCTGAGTCTTTGGAATCAGCTAACAGAAGTTTTCAGAGCACGTATCTCAGAGGGTAAGAAGAGGCCTTCATCATCCATACGTCTAATAGAAAACCAAAGTATCAGAACAAACAGCCCAACATATTTGTGAAAACGCTGAGGACAACTGTTTCACAAAGTTGAGGGTGCCAGAAGAGCAGTTACTTCACACTTCACTCTATTAGGGCAGGCTCCATTTTAAACATCTCAATGTGTACAGTGATTTGGCTGGAAGTGGTAACGAGAAGCACTCGCTGTGCCAAGGAAGGGGGAAAGCGAGAGCAGTAGAGAGAGAGGAGAGCAAATTTTTATCTTCAATTAACTGAAAGAAGAAAAGCAAATTTCAACAAACTCTTTGAACTTGTTGCTAGAATCTCGAGACTTAGAATGTAAAGGAGGACCGGCAGTTATTGTACTGGAATGTGCACAATGGCAAAACATTCCAAAGCAGGGGACAGATAGGAAATGTATATGAACAATACAGGCTACATCAAAAGCAGCCAGTAATAAGGGTCTGAAAGTAGAAAGAATCATATTAGGGATGGAAACAAGGGCATTTTAATGAATATAAAAGAACAGCATAAACTGTCAGGGATAAAAATCAGAAGAGATAAAAGCACAGCATGCAGTATTACCACTGTGCAGTATAAAAGGCAAACAAAGTTTCAGAAATATTTTAGAAGTAAGAAGGAAAACACAAAAGTCTCTACAAACAGTATTTAGAAAGAACAAATGGATAAAACAGACTCAAATGCCATTTTCTGTATTTTAGCCTTCATAAAACAGATTTATTGTAGCTAATACTAGAAACTGATTCTGCTGCTAGACTAAATAATCGGAGAAATTCAAATCAGCAGGACTGGAAGAATTTCACACAATGCTTAAGAAACAGAGAGAAGTAATCTCTTAACTATGAGCAATCATCTTCCCCAATACAGTCCTGGTAAAAATGCCCTAAGAGAAGCTGGCAACAATGAGCTCTGGCACTCAGAAGGTTTTTATTTGCAAATTCTTTTCAATCCATGTGGATGAACATTGCAAGAAAGTCCCTTCCTCCAGGACCTGCATGAGGACATTGACACACACAGCAGTAATATACAATACACGGCTGAGGCAGGGGCTACAAATATTTTTGAAGACAAGATCTTAACAAAAATCATTCTGATAAATTGACAAGTGGCTCATATCAACCAAGTGAAATCTAATAAAGACTAGCAATCTTTTGAAGGATAAATCAGTTAAATCAATATTATGTTGCTAAAGAGGTTAAGCTTGTTCAGTGCAGAACAAAGGAGACAATCACCTGATAAATGAAAGTTTTGTGTAAAAATTGTTCTCCATTTCAGCTGTGGTGTCTTAGCTGTGAGTAATACAAGACAAAACCGGCTTAATCAGCAGTAAAGAATACTTATTTTATGCTGTACAAAATTAGTTACTGAAACCAACTGCCTAGAGATACAGGGGAACTGCATTCACTAAATACTTCAAAAACAAGTCAGAGAACCGTTTGTCAGAAATGGAACAGACACACAACACACAGAAGGATGAGCAAAATCACCCTGAAGTCTTTTCTGGCCATACAGTTCCATTTATCTCTGTTGATACAGGAAAACTAAATATTCCTTTTATTAAAAGGAATTTCATTGCGCTCCTGAACTTCACACTTCAGGAAAAAGAACCCTGAATAATTCACATTCTGCATTTATGAAATGGCTTACTAATAAATCTCACAAATTTTAAGACAGAATTACTCCTCTCTTTATTAATAAAAATATGGAGCCATCCTATCCTGTTCTGTTGAGCCCTAAGAACACTGCAGTCTCCACTGCCAGACAGACAGGAGGATAAGACAGCATTATTGGAACATCCAGGTTCCATGAGCACTGGGATGTTCCAGAAGTCATTCTGGACTAGCTATAGCTTCCAGACAGTACTCACATCATGAACAGCCACCTCAGATATCAGTAAATGTTTAGTGGCAGAGACTGCATATTTGGACCACATCTTCGCTACCAAAAATCCCTTGTATCTTACTGTGACATCCAAGTAACTCAACTGCACATGCTCCAAGGAATATAAATATATAATAGGAAAAGTAAAAAATCTTTTTCCTAAAGTTGATTTTTTTCTTTAAGTTAAATTTCTTTAATTTAAATTCTAATTAAAACTAGTTTTGGCAATACTTTATTTTCAGTAATAACACAGCAGAAGAGTAAAAGTCCTTCTTTTCCCTCCCCCTACCCAATGCCAAAAGTCTGGGTGGAAACATCCTAGTTTGATAGTGCTTCCAGCAGTTTCTTCAAGAAAAGCAATTAGAATGTTAAATACAGCACTGAAAATTAGCAATTATAAATTTATATGGGAATGGCTGGCAACAGGATTGGGTGCATGTGTGATTTAGTAAAAATACTTCCCAAAAAAACGCAAAAGGTAAAAATATTCAGAAAGAAGCAAGATCTCATTTGATTTTATTATAATGCTTATATATTGATAAGCTTGTAGGAAGGAGCTTACAGGATACCAGAAATTATTGTTAACACAAACTATTTTACTTATATTGTTATTTGAGGGTGCTTTAAATACTCAATTTAAGAATGACTCCCAGGATCTAAGAACTGAAACTCCTTATTTAATCAATGTCTGAGGCAAAGAAGACGAGAACAACTCCTCTATCTATAAGCTTTGAAGAACCCTCTCAACATCACTATTTCTTTTTAAACAACTGATGAACCAGCCTTATGTGACCATAGGCTGTAAAAACCTCCATCTCCTGAATTTACCTCTACATTGGAAAGCCCAAAGGAGTCAGGCTGAAAACCGAAGCCCCTCAAACTGCAGAGAGCCAGGGCTGTCCCTTCGCAGAGAGCGCTGCAGGCTGGCGGTGCTGCCAAGAGCCGCAGCTCTGCCTCCCGCCAGCAGCCTGGCCCTTGCTCTGGCCTCCTCCTCGCTCGTGCTATCACAAACACGTTTCTTTGCCAGGTTAGCTCTACCCCAGCTCAGTTTCCCAGTGCAGCTCACCACAAGCTCCTGGGTCAGCACAGGGGAGAGAACAAACAGCTGGTAGCAGAGGGAGGGCAGCGCTGCTGCTCCTTTTTTGCTGCCAGAACCAGCTTAAGATTTATGGTGTTTGGGGAAAACAACCACCTGATGCACTCCATACACTCACAGCCTATGTTTCTTTACGTAATAAATAGTCTAGGTTTAAAGGGTTTTCCTACTTTATCTTACTTGCTTTCAAAAGCACCAATGTTGTTAGAAGAACTTACTCAGCGTAGTTCTTTAAGTGCCCAAACTTACTTTGACTAACAGAGGAATGGCACAAACAGCACTGCCTAGTACCATCCTTCCAGTGGGGAAAAAAAAAAACAGAACAAAAAAATGCAGAATTCAGTACAAGTTACCAAAAGTACAAGTTACGAGCCAAAAAGTAGTAAAATCTTGCTCCTCTGTATTTATCCAAACTGTACAAACCATGCAGATTGTATTAACTGGTGATCAAATATATTAAACACAGAAAGGAGAAAAGCTTTCAATATTTCCTGGAATTGTCAGTCATCTAATTATTTAGCAATTAATAACATTTTAGTGTACCCATGACAGCATTTCTTGAAAAGTTAATTTCACAGCATTAGTGTATAATAACACTGTATAAGGGAATGATCATTAGTGGTGGATAAGGAAATTCTATTTTCCCTGGAAATACATAACCCTGCTACCCCTCCAATATTGCTGTGGTGCAAGGAGTTAAGAAACAATTTCAGCCTGAGAAAGGCACAGTTCACCTATTCTCAGCAAGCAAACTGCCTTGAAAAACCATCTCTCAGCTGAAATTATGACAAAGAATAGCAATGTCCATTTCCAACCACTTATCTTATGAAAGAACAATGACAAGAAGTTAGGAGGAGTTAACATGCTAACAAGAAAAAAAAATTCACAAGCAAAGCCAAGAAAATAGAACTGTTTTATTGTTTTAAATAAAACAATAAAAGGGAAAAGTCTCCTGTGCCATTGCACACAGGATAAAGAGATGTCTGGTGTGTAGATGGCTCAGAGTAGCAACCAAGAGACTGGGCAAAACACACCTTGTGACCAGTGTGTTGAGATTTCAGACAGCCATCACACTTGATCTGACAGCTCTTGGAGGTCCCCTCATGACAAGTGCTACAGAAATTCAATGGATCATTAAATACAAACATAGAGAAACTAACAACTGAAATGTCAAAAAAGAGTCTTGAAGAGTCCTTCACAGCAAGTGCAGTTTCAAACTGGGGAAACTGCATCTATTTCCAGTATTCAGCTTAACTTTACTCACCCTTCAGACACAAGTGAAGACTCTACATGAATCCACATTTTAACAATTTTGTGGCAAAACAATTTGATAAACCCTATCATCACACAAGTACTTACCATGAACTGAAAATGCGAAGATTAATACAGGTATCATTCACCTCCTGAGCACTGTGAGCCAGGCTCCCATGTGAAAAATACATAAAGCAGTTGGGGAATTGCTTGGAAATTCAAATACAGTGGAGGAAGTCACAGAACATGGGCTGCCGAAGAAAATGGCACAAAGCTCAGCCCTGTTCTGCAAAGAGCCAACTTCAATCCTCACACCTCATCTCCTCCTCACTCTGTGTTCCACTATGTGCCTTCTGGCTTTTGGCCAAACAGTTTGATACACGTGGCTTGTACAGGCCAGTGTTTGCTTTAATACATTAACCCTTTGCTGTGTAATAGTTGTACCAAGCTTGTCCATCAAAAGACCTCAGTCTTGCCAGGTAATGATGACCTTACCTGACTCTGATCTTGTATTTAGGAACATTTTTACTCTACAACACAACATACATCTTACATTTGCAAATGCTAAATTTTGAATTGAGAAAAGGGCAGGCAAGTAAAGACACAAGTATGACACAGAAGGTGCATGATGAACTAAAGAAACACAGCTGAGCTATAAAGCTCCATCCAACACGTTAAGGTTCTTTTGAAATGAGAGAAGGTATCTTTAAATATTGGCCTACCCTAATGTAAATGCAACTAAAATGATGATAAAAATTCTCAAATAATAATTTCCTGGCAAAAACACTTAGGCTTAAGGGTCCTCAAAACTATCAGCATATGTGAAATCAGTGGCCTTTGAAAACCTACTGCAGTTTACATTGGCCAAAGTAATGAAAAACTACTATGGAAATTAAAACACGGGTAATTAGAAAATAAACACAAAATGTTCTCGACATTTTTGATACAATTATTATATGCTACTTTAAACAAATTTGCAAAAATAACTTGTAACATACATCATGATCTGATGGATGCTGAAAATAAAATTTAAAGTGAGCTTAGACACTGATCTACAAAGGCTCGCAACCAATGAGACTTCTATTACTATATTTTGCTAAGAAGCTGCATCTGTTTGTGCTGCTTATAACCTGCAGAGATCAAGAAAGCTCTGCTACTAAAAATTGATTACTATAATGTTTACTGCCCTTGTACAATACTATTCTGATACATTTTCATGAACAACCAGCTGTTAATACAATGACAGTATAGTTAAAACAGAACTCTTCCTTCTACAACTTCTTTTCAACCACATTCCTATCGTTCAGGTCCCTACCCTGAACTTGAGGTATAATCCAAGCAAGAGTTATGTTCCCAAGACTTCAGGCCATACAGTGAGGTGGCACTGAATTATTTCCATTTTTCCTCTACAATCCTAGCGAGAGTTCTTTTAACCATGCATCTGAAAGCTCCTTTCTTCTCCATCACATCCTAGCTTTAGTAATTCAACTTTATCAGCTTTTTTAAACTTGTAAAAATTCAGTCTTTTTACCTTTTCAGGCAGAAAGGTGATACTACAAAAACAGTATTTTCTTTGTTCACTGCTTTGATTACAGTTCTGTGTATTGTTCCGGATGCACCATAGCATGAGCAACCTCCTTGCTCTAAATTTCAAGGCTCTGCTTGGCCTGTTCTTGCTCCACCTCTTAAATTCAAATTGCTGCTCTGTACAGATACCCCCTTGTCAAAACGTAAGGAAGAAAACAGGAGTGTGTCCAGGCAGTTCAGGCAGGAAACCAGCTATCTGTGAAGATCCTCAGGGTGACAATGCTATCCTGCTTTAAATATATCCTCCAAGTCGGATGCCTGTGAATCACTCCCCGATGCTGAGATAGCCAGGATACTTGAACTTCTGCATGTTCTGCTCACAGCATTCTCACAGCTCCCTTGTGCTTTCCCAATACATGTCTTACATTTACATGCTGTCTTATCTTTACATTTAAATTAAGAAATTGTTTGTGCAGGAACAACCTTTGCTTATGCATTTGTACTGCATGTAGCGTAATGGTGCCCTGGCCTCTAGGCACAATTACAATATAAATAATAAAAAATGAACTGTTCACCTAAGATTAACTCTCCTGACGGTGCTACATGAAACTATATCCTTCAAACAATGATAAAAGGCTGTTTTAGCACCATATTCTACTATCTGTACCTCTCTTCAGGTACCGATGACACTGATTCCCAGTTCTTCACCTAGAGGAAGCCTCCACTGTTCCCTGTACTGATCTGTGTCCACAGCACCACTGGAATTTTTACTGATAACCAGGTAAAATAAAGAATGAAATGTGGGCAAGCACTGTACTACTGAAGAACCCTCTGCTTCTGGGAAGAATTGAGAATCCCTGGCATCTCACAGGAGCAGATTCAAAGCAGTTTTCCATCTGTCTGCTTAAACTCATCAAATTTGCTTAAAAACACGGCCTTCAAAGAAGGTAAAGTACCAACCTAAAGCACTCTCCAAAATGGCACTGCTGTTTAATGGAGGCATCCATAGCTGAGGAATTATTCTATTCTGGCTTTGCCAGTTAATGCAGGGCTCTTCGTTTCATCATTACTTAGGCTGCACTTAGACTGAACATTCAGTGGAACATTTCCTATAATGGGATAAAGCAGTTGAACAATTTGACTGGCTAATAGTGATTTAGACATGTGATTACAGTACAGAAAATGGTCTGACATATGCTCTTTTATCTGGTTTACATGAGGCACATTAATCCAACTGGAAAGCACAGAAGTGAAAAGGAAGACAAGACCAAGCACTCTGAAGGAAAAAATAGAAAATAGTTGTAGTTGTCTTACTTCTGTAATTGCTAGGCTAGTTGTAATCAGTATTTTGTAAGTAGGAAAACTCAAAATAAAACCATTTTCTTCCCAAAATGGATGCAACTACAAACCACCAATCTATACCTATCCTGTGCAGGTTAGAAAATAACTAATTTTTATAAAATCCTACCTTCAAAAGCATTTATGACTTATGTCATAATGCCTTTAGCAAAAGTACAGGATTTGCAGAAAGATGCAGCAGGACAGGGAGCAGCATACCAGCTAGGAACAATCAGAGTGTGAACAAAAAGAATATCGATTCATTTTAATTTTTGTCTCAGGTAGTTTAATTTCCCACTCTTACACAAACACATATAGTCATGTCAGCATAAGCTCACATTTAACAGAAATATTTTATTTCTTCCTAAACTTAGCCAACAACATTCCCATGACACCAAAAACCTAACTGAAGGCAAGGAATTACCTCTTTAACACACAATTTTCCTCAAGAGGGCATATACAATCTCAAACTGGCATAACAAGGTACACCAATTTCCACATATAACACTGTTTTGGTTTTTTGTGCAGACTGATACATTTCAGTTGCATTTGCATTTTTCTTCAGAAAATTTTCCTTTAAAATAAAACATTCAAAGGTTTCCTATGTAAGGTTTGGATTCTGTAAGTAAAAATAAAACCGAAGCATGCAAAACTAAACATAAAGGAGATAAACCCAAGAACTACACCACGTGTACGTTTGCCAACTACTTTCAACGACCGCTATATTAAAAATTTTATCAGGAAAATACATAAGCCAATGAATAGAGGGACTTGTAAACAACACACCTTCCCCAAAACCAGAGGTGACATGAAAATCTTTGCAGGTAAACTTTCATCAATAACAACAACCAAAAAATCATGCATCCCAAAGTAATGATAGTTCTGTCCTGGGATATTTATATATTTGTAAAAACAAATGCATAAAAAAGATGCATGGTCTTTGCATGCGTTTAGATCCAGCCCAGCAGAATCCCTTGTCATGTTGTGGACTTCCACTGTGACCTTACGGTCGGGCTTGACCTTAAAGGTCTTTTCCAAGCGAAATGTTTCCGGCGCGGAAATTGGCAGTGATGTTTGGGATGGGCGTTTAGGGAAGCGCCAGGACAAACACGGCAGTGTCAAACTGAGCACGCCCCCCAAAACAAAGGGAACAACCTCTGAACCCCGAGGCTTGGATAGACCTCACAGCGCAGGAGCTCTTTTGGTTACCTCCTGACGTTCCTTCGCCAAACGTGCCGCCCAGCTTTGCCCTATTACCGCTGCCATCAGCTATGCCATGGCAAGCTCCATCCTACTCAAAAATAACCCGCGGGGAGCGCAGCCAGCGCGGCAGAGGCGCTTCCCGGGAAGCGGCCGCCGGGGCCTCTCCCCGAGCGCAGCCCGGCCCCGCACGCCAGGCACCCGCAGCGGCAGCGCGGCACCCCCCGCCCCCCCACTCCCG
>VZUA01092496.1:2785-14210 GCA_013401035.1 Horornis vulcanius
AGAGCTGTGATTACTATATTATGATCACAGTAAAGGCAGGCGATGCATAGACTCAGTTAATTTTAAATGCAAGTTCAGCAAGAAATATTTGGTAACTATGATACAGATGGTAACAATCCTAAAGAAGAAGGGATCATGTTTATATTTTCCTCCATGGCAGTATTTTTGGAATGACAATGGCTAAGTCAGAACAAATACTTAAGTGGATCCTGCTCAGCTGGATATATATCTGATCACATTTCAAACCTCGACAGTTTTGCCTTGGATATAATAATCTCAGACTCCTGGAGAATTACTGAAGGAATTTTACTTACCAGAGACAACTGGTGATTTTAAAGGTTGGGCATTCCCCATCAGCCTGTGGACAAAAGGAAACCAAAGGCTGAGATTTCCTCAGACAACACAAACCTGACTTTGAGTCTTCTTGCTTTGAAATAAGATATTAGATCTCTAATCTTCCCTGTGTCAAAACCACGCTGCTCAGCTTCTGAGAAATTTCACTGCTGAGAAAACTTGAGAGACAGAATAGATGAGGAAATGCTACTTTCCTTTTTTTTTTTCACTTGAATAGAAAACTTTCATAAAGTTGGAAAAATTCTGCTCCAAGAGGAGTAAACAGGAGGAGAAACATGCTTTCTGGCTGGTATCCTTCAGGCCAAGAATACTGCTAAATCTGTGCTTTAATCACTGACATTTTATGCAACCGTCTATAATTAAAAGCAGAGTTTTCACCCAAAATGTATCTTATGCAAGCAACATATGTTTTGTGAAAGTGAGCTTAACTGTTCCCATGCACTGAAGGAGCAACTTCGTTCCTGGAGAGCTGAGACCAGACCGCCTCCCTCTCAGGCTGCTGTGCTGCAGGAAGCCAAGCGTTAGCCTTGCCAGGCTCGTGAGGAGCGGTACCCTGGCTGTTGTAAGTTGGTGTAGCACGGTACTTCCTACACTGATTTAAACCTCCAGAGACTGTGACTCCTGTGGAAGCAGGACTGTTTGACTGCCGAGCCTTCACGCAGCGCCAGGATAATTGCATCCAGAAGTGGTTTTCTCCCACAGTGGCTAAATGCAAAGCCCTGTAGCAGAGCCAGCTCCTCGGATGCACTGCTGGGGTCGTTGCATCCATTTCACACTCTCGTAGCTGAGCAGCCTTATATGAACCATTTCAGAATGGTGCACCTCAGCATGACAGAGAAATGACAAGTGGCAGAAAGGGCTCTATTATCTCTGTCAATAAGGTTAAGGAATAATTCGATAGAGCAAAAATCAATCACAGTGTTTAACTGAAAGTTTTAATAGCTTTTAAAATGTTAACAGAATAGCATTCCAGCCATCCCAAAGATCAATGAAAGCTGCATGCATGTGTGATTTCTTTGAGAACTAGCACAGTCATGAAGTGTTATGGAAGTGTTAGGGCTATTGGCTTTAAATGGAAGCCAACAAATTATAAAACATCTAAACCAACAGCTTTGGTTCACTCTACTTGCTTTGCAGCTGAATAGGCTAAAAATGAAATAAAACGAAAATATATGCCTCAAGGTTAAAAGATAATTTTTCTATGGAGTAGTAAAGTAAGACACTTTATTTCAAACTGAGGAATAATATCAAAAAAACAAACAAAAAACCCACCAGGAAAATTAAAACACTACTTGTACATGTTTGCAAAACATCAACAACTTCTAAAAAAGAAAAAAATGCATTTTTTTCACATCAGTTTGAACCAACTCTTCTCAAATGCTTAGAAATCTCTTCTAAGAGACAAGAATTGGCACCAACTTCAGTTCTATGCTGCAACATCACAAAACACAGTTTAGTAGGATAATATAACTCTTCTTTTTCTCTTAATACTTTGTCCTTGGTTTCTTTTGCACAGAAATATCCTGAAGATTCTTTTTTCACTAGTTCTGTTTTTCTTGAAGTACTGATCTGTTGCTGATGTGCTCTGTGAACCCATTACCTTATCCTCTGACTAATGTGTCATCAGCTATCCCTGCAAAGCTGACGCGATGGTGCCAAGATGCCTGTTGAGCAGCAAAGATGTTATCATGGTTTGATTATTTATACTTAATCACTTTAGAAATATCAGAAACTGTGCAACTGGTCACACACCATGTCACCACTTTTATTGCATTCAATTAATACAGATTTTGTTCAGGTCTTTTCTAGAGTGAACCTGTGCTTTATGGACATGAGTATACTCTGCCTTCTATGCACAAGAGCCTTCTTGTTCCTCACTGGAAATTCTGACATTAGCCTTGCACATGGTCATGAGAAATGTGCTTAGGATGGTGCAATGGCACTGAAATGCTAAGGAAGCCTCAGTGTGCGTTTATATTCTCCCAGCAGAGACAAGGGTGTCTGGGCCTCTGCAGTGACACAAATTGCAGACCAAGTCTGCAGCAATGACAGATGTGATTAGCAAATCTGTCCAAACTTCGTTTAATAATAGGCAAACTCTTTCCAATGACCTAGTGAAAATCATTACATTTGGATTGTTTGAAATCCTGTTTATTCCATATTTACCAGTCTGTGTTTTCTCCAGTTTGACAGAAAACTCTGACTTAAATGCTGTCAGTGGGCTGGAACAAGATTATATTGAAAAGTGGACAGTGCTGTTGAGACTGTTTTGAGACAGGCTTGTAAAATAAGCAGTTGATTGGTAAACCTAGTAATTCTATTCTATGAATATCAATATTAGTGGGATGATGAATATTATTTGTTCCCAAAAGTTGAAAACACTGCATTCCATTTAAACAGCAACAGCATTATTTTAGCTGTCATAAGGCCTCTGGCAAGATATGTGGGAGAAGTTGACGTGTTTTTGTAGCCAACTGACATAATTGGGAGAAAAAGAAAAACAAGCAAGAATTTTTTCAGTTTCCTCAGTTTGAAAGATCTTGTCTATTGGGTACCCCCCCTTTTTCTCAGCTATATCCACAAGTCTAAGAAAAGACAGCACCTTTTATAACAAGGACGTCAAGCAAGGGAGAGCAAGTGCAAATGTGTGTGAGGACTTGAGAGTAACATAAGGTCTTTGATAATTTAATTCAAGACCAGCCAACTGAAAATCCTTGCATGAACTTTAGAGTTCTTTAATGTAGATAGGGATGACCAGGAAAAACATATTGCATCCCCCTACATATAAAATTTTGTAACTGTTTTGCTGAATGTCATACCCGTCATCAGCAGTGGAATATCTCAGCAGATGTTCCCAACACTGACAGGTCTCAGGTGAGTGAAAATAGTTTAGACAGCTGGGTGTAAAAGGGGATGACATAAAACACAGTTTATTTCAATCATAAAATCCTGTCACAGAGTATTTTTTTTTTAAATCCTAGTCTGTCTCTAGGTTTTCTGTTGTTTCCCCAACCCCTTTTCCTAGGATAACTGCAAAACCAAGACAGGAAGGTGAACTCAGATACTCCAAATCATGTAACAAGCCACAGAAGTTTGTCTCTGAGCAAACGAGCCATTCTGTTGTCAGCTACTTTTGAAGAGGTTGCAGATGCACAAATTGATCTTCATACTGAATTTGATGAGCAAAAGTGGAAGCACTTCAATATGCCACATATTTCTAAAGCCAGACTTTCCCAGCCAGATGATTAATTCATACTCCATTAGGATATGATGTCTGACACCAAGACCTTTAGTTCTAATGAGTAACCAAGAATTTGGTTACTCTGAGCCCTTCACCCTCATTCAAGACACTGAAGTAAATGCAGTTTTCCTCTAGTGATAGTCCTAGAAAACAGGATATAAAAGAAATGTCCTCTCTTTGAAAGTGGTTACTAGCAAGCTGCATGTGTTTTAGAGGAGCTCTTTAGGCTTTGTTCTTAAAAATCCAGAGCCCTTCTCACCCTGTGTGCAAAAGATACAGACAGCACACTCCATGTAGAAAACTTCATTCTCAAAACTTGAGACTCCTTTCCTAAACACTCTTCCTCCCATTACAGGAATCACGAGTGGGCAAGACAAACTGTTCTGAAGAGCTTGGATTTGGTTACATCTGCAGGTTACTCCCCTTAGGCCCTCCTGCAATGTTCTGCATTGACACAGAGGACTGAATCTTCCCTTCAATGACTGACAGGAAGTAAAAAAGCAAAGTGGAAAGGGAAGAAACACTTGCCACAAACATCCCCACACCTAGGGGCCATATGGGAGATGGTTTGGCTGAGCATCGCACCCGTCCCATGCACAGTGGGGAAGGTTCAAGGTATGGAGGCAGGAGCAGTGAAAACTCTTGCTGATGACCAGGCTGACAACCCACCAAACTGGCTAAGCCACACCTTGCCCTCACCCCAGGTAGAGCCAGAAAGANAGTGGGGAAGGTTCAAGGTATGGAGGCAGGAGCAGTGAAAACTCTTGCTGATGACCAGGCTGACAACCCACCAAACTGGCTAAGCCACACCTTGCCCTCACCCCAGGTAGAGCCAGAAAGATTAGCTTTCATCTGCTTGATTCTCACCCCATTGGCAGCAGTATCTGCACAGACCCTCACTCAGCATCTGTGAGCACGACTGCTCAGCACAAAAAGAAGGGGTCCTGGGCTTGTGTTCATTCTCCCAGACTACCTTGCACTTTTGAAATGAAGAACTATTTTTTATTAAAGAAAGATGCTTTGATTTCTGGCTTTTACCATCTTCCTAAATAGGCATTTCCAGTCTTAGGGTCTTCATTACGAAAATGCCAAAGGATGCCTTCTTATTTAAGAGAATTTTTTAATCACCTTGACTTCCAAAACAATCTGAATAATCCAGCTTTAAGTCTCCTCATTAGGGCCAGATTTATAAACTCAATCAGACTTTGGCTTGAGGTTTTGCAAATTTGGTTTTAAGTATCTATATACTTAGAGTTGCACAGGTCAGTTTGAATGTTTGGGAAATTAAAAGAAATTAAAACCTCTACACCAAAAATTCCTTCCATTGTAGCTGACATGACAGAAGATCTATATTTTGTATGGAGCTTGTCTTCCCTGTCAATTTGGTGGCTAAATTACACCTGCTGGGTCAAGGACAGATGAAGAGAATAAAGCTAAAACCTTCTTGGCTTTCTTTTACTTTACATGTATTTGAAAGATCAAGAGTTTAGTCTTTCACACTTTCCACAGCTTGATAAACGACGCATCAAGGATGCTTGAGTTCTTGCATCTTCATAAAGAATTGAAATTGATATTAAAGACTTTACAATCTCTTTTATCTGAAGTTAATTAGCCACTGAAAAAAAAATTACATGCTAGCAGAGTCTAAGACAATCTGACTTTAAAAAAACCCCTTTCCTTTATCATATTAAACATCCTGTCATTTGGCTATGGTAATTCACTACTTTTCTATTTCTCCAATCACTGTAAAATTTTGCAGGACTTCAATTTCAAAAGTGAAAGGGAAGAAGAGGGAAACAATAAAAGCAAACCATCTGTTTTCTGAGCATCTTTCCAATCATGCTTCATAGACTCTTTCCTTCACAGGTGAGCTTCACCCAGGTATATTTGTTTAAAAATTGAACAATTGTCCTCTATTTCAACAGGAGTTTCTCAGCTTTTGTTGATATCAAGCACCCCAGCAGACTGGCCTCCCATCTGTTCCCATCTAAGAATGATGAGGTTATAAAAGAGGCTGGCAACAAACAGCAAGGGTTGGTGTTGTCAAACACCATTCATGGTGTTTGAGTACATTTAATGGAATTAAGAGTGATAATAGACCTGAGAAATTCTCATTTCCTTGACAATGATAAGGATCTCAGGTAAAGACAGCCATTGTATCTAAAATAAGTTACATAAGCCTGCAAAACAAGGTTTCTTTAACTGCAGGATGCCTGCTTGTAAACTCCTTATCCATAAATCCCTCATAGAAGCAAGTGACATAATGCTAGCATTATAAAAACAAACCTTATTCAACCTCTTATTTCAAAATTTTTAACTTAAGAGAAAACCTGA
Organism: Horornis vulcanius; assembly: GCA_013401035.1. Lineage (NCBI taxonomy): Eukaryota > Metazoa > Chordata > Aves > Passeriformes > Scotocercidae > Horornis > Horornis vulcanius. Next base: position 8,715 of record VZUA01092496.1, read on the forward strand.
GGCTGATATTTTAAAAGTAACTTAATTTTTTAAAAATCTTGTTGGGTAAGGAGTTACCTCTAAACTGGGAGGGAGGCATGTCAACTGAGGAAAAATTTTGCTTTTAGCAAAGTCTGCTTTACTGTCCTTGCAGTATAGCAACATTTTCAGTATAGCAATAACTTAGCAAAAATAATATTGTACCTCATAATTCCAGGCAAAGGAACAAATGTTATATTGGCCTTCACAGGCTTTGGGCTAAAACAAAAACAGGTTTGCTCCTACCTTTAAGGTGGAAGAGTTCATGTATATGCTTCCTGTCCTCCTATGCTCTGATGAAAGAATGTGATCTTTTCAAAATTCAGTGAAGATCATAATTAAAATTAGATGCTCTTTCTTATCTACAAAGCCTTGAAGCTGTCATACTTTGAATGCTATTCTTCTTGATCTCCTTAGCCCTGACAGCTTAAGTCAATGTTGAATTTAACTTGCGCCAAACTATCCCCTTTATCAGCATCTTTCTCCCTGACAGAAATCCCTCGGCGCAACCAAAATAGGAGAACCTTTAAAGTAGACTGGCTAAATATTCCCCCCAAATTACTATGGATTTATTTCCCTCACACTCAGTGAGGATGCCAGCAGTTAAAAATATTTTCTGCAAGAGGACCTTTACTGTGATAAATGAGAACTGCTCCTTTGATTTTAATGGAATTACATTAAACTACAGGTAAGGTAAGGATCTGACCCTCTACACTTTTGGATTTCACCCAGGAAGACATTACAGCAGGGTAGGTGGTGTCCCAGCTCAAAAATTTTAAAAATACATACAAAGCAGACAGAAGCATACAAGGGATGACTTCATTAATATACACTACTTATTCCCTGTGTTTCAAAGGGCACATGCAGCTGGTTTAAAAACCTTTCAGTGGGAAAGCAGAGCATGGACATTATTTATGATTCACCTCTTAGAAAGCAAAATATCTTTCCTCTTCAGCCCTTGATGAGGGCTGGGTAGGGAAGAGCCAAGTATCAGCTTGAAGAGCCAAGGGTACTTGTGGGGTAGGAACATGGCAGAGGCAGATTAACCCAGCAGCCACCAGAGAGGCTGGAACCTTTTCTCCCCCACCCCGCTGAGTGGGAAACAGCCTTGCAGCAGAAGCAGTGCCAGTGGTGGGACACCTTCCACCAACCCAGGTCTCAGGAGCTCCACGTGTCCAGGTAGAACCACTCTGGCCACCCCAGAACCACTCTGGCCAGCCCAGGTGGGACTGGGTAATTGACCATCAGAAGCATAAGCACCCTAATACCGCTCTCTCCTTGTTTAGCTTTGTCCCCAGACAGCCTTTCTGGAGCAGAGAGCAGGATCAATGGTGTTATGGGAAGTGGAAAACAATCATGGTGTCAGCAAGGGCTGGGACAACTGAATAGGAGAATTCCCTTCATCTCCCTCCCCAGCACCTGCCTGAATGAATGCATATCTCCATGAAGAGCAACCTCTCCAGGTGGGTGTCTTACCTCATCTTCTCCTTCCTATTCCTCCACTCTATGAAGACAGTTCAGGGCTTCTCCCATATACAGATCACCAGATTTCTGGGCTTTATTGGCTTTTCCAGGCACTCCTGCAACCCCTTACCTCAAATCAAGTTCTGCTTCATCCACCTCAGTCACTCTTTTCTCCCTGGGAGCATAACTCACAGATTCTCATCACCCTTCACCTATCTCCTCTGAACGATGTCTTTTCTCCAACAAGAAATGAAGTTTACAAGTGGAAATGCAGAATGTTTGAGAGACAAGTAGATAGTTTGCCTCCGACAGGCACAGAGAACCTCCCTGAGTGTAGCTGCCAGGTGAACAAGCTGTGTTTTGCCCTGTCGTGTGCCCTGCAGTCAGGCAGGGATGTACCAAGAACTTGTTTGACTCCTTCCCTGGGGAATCTCCTGGAGAAAAGCAACATGACAGGCTCTGACGTGACATGTAATATACAGTAATGAAGCGCATCCTCATTATGGCAGAAACATTATGGCATTACTGATAAGTAATGATTTAATTACTCTTTCATTTTTTACAGAATAAAACCAGTAAGAAAACAGAAAACAAAATAAACACGAGCTACTTATATGAATGCTGCAATAGCACATGATTATGGCAAGCACCCTCTGACCCTCTCCCACCCACCCTCCAACAAGCCTGCAGAGAGCTTCCCGGGGATATTGTTGCCACTCAATCTTATCTTATCATCTGTATACACAGTAACTCACAAAGTCCACCACAGGAATGCCTGCTCTCCCACCAGCAAGACCTAGCTGAGTTGAATGTTGCTGCACCCACACAAGTGCACACACACGTATTGGAACAGGAAGCTGGAACAGCTGAGGTCCATGTGTCATGAACCACTGTGGTTTTCCAGAAGGGATGAAAACTAGTGTTTCAAACCAAGTTCATCTTTACAGCATCATAAGGCCTGCAGTGAGGGGTGCCATCTGCTCACTCTCCCCGAATTCAAGTGGCCCACGCAGCTCAGGCATCTTCTCAGTTTGTGTGGAAAAGCTGTCTCTCCGTTGAGCTCAATCCAGCACCTGCAGCAGAAGGAGCACACTCGTCAGACACCCAACACTGCGCTCACGTAACGTGAGCAGTCGTCACCCATACGCCTCTACCAGCTAAAACTGACTGCCGTACCTCCAGTCATCACCACGCTGTGTCAAAACAAATCTACTGGCAGCACAAGGAAAAGCATTTCAAGACTGATTAAAGACTTGCCTGTAGGGTTTTCCAAATGTAAAGCCTATTTAATCATTGCATTTCTGTGTGCTTTCAGGAAAAGCAACTCAGCTTAGAATGACTCACTCTTCTGAGCCCCAACCATTTGTTCTTTGTGCTAAGTATGGCATCTATTTACTCAGGCAGTCAGGGGCCAGGCGTGAAATGTGTGTCAGGTCTCCTCAGGTCCACGATTATGTACTGTCATATTTTCAATTGAAGTATTTTCCATGAAAGACCTTTTGTCCACACCCTCAGTACAGTTTGGAAATTTAGAGCACGTTCCTCCCAAAACAATCACCTCCACAGCGGTGCTCACAGAGAGAACACAATGCTGCAGAAACAAAAATAATTGTGGAAAAATACTGGAACACAAGCATTTAAACAATAGCGGTGGGTATTTTCCAGAAGCCTGCTGACTCCAGCAATTTTGCTATAAAGTAACTTTGTGGGTGATACTGCCTGAACTGTGACGCATTACTGGAAGCTAATAACTTGCAGTCAACCCTCTTAAATACCTTCTTTTCTTCACTCTAAAAGCCTGTCTTCATACACACGTACTTAAGAGATTCCAGAGGTCCATGTAGAGCCAAATACTAAGAGACACTACATATCTTTTGTCATGTAAACAATAAAAAATTAAGGTAATTGTCACGGCTATCTGTCACCAGGATAAGGAAAGGATAGCTCCTCATTGCCATGCTAGAAGTCTGAAGGAACACCACTGCAGAGCTCTGTGATGTCATTGTTTAGATGTTAAACCGTTTCAAAAGTACAAAAGCAATTGCCAGTGTGGTGGCCCAGTTCACCCTGAATCAATAACACATTTATTGCAGAAATGCTGACCCACTGAAGGCAATATCAAAACTTCTGTTTCACATTCAGTACAAAGTACATTCCTGAACTTGGGAAGAAAGTTTGCTAACAAAGAAAACATAATTTCAAGTTCAGCCAGGAATTTTGGCACATTACATGGGTGAGAACAAAAGTAATGGTTTCCATTTAAAGGTAACCAAAGAGAGAGATGGATTTTCTTTAATTNGAATAGATCGTCCTTTTCTACTTCAGAACTTCAGAATAGAATCAGTATATTTCACTTGGTTCATTTCTTGATTAACCTCTTTCTCAAAAAAAGCTTGAGCATACATATCTTGTTTACTTTGTAAAAAAATCCCTAATATATTAATCAGCTTATGAATCTTGCAAAAAACATGAGAAAAGAACAAAGCTCTGCTGACCCATGAACACATTTCCCAGTGAAGTTTACCATTAATAGCAATCAGAAGTCATTTCTGATAAGTGAAAACAAGCTTGCTTGAAGATTCAGTCTGAAGAGCCATGAAGTTTATTCAACCACAAATGTAATACTAAACAACAGAAGACTGAAGACAGGGCAAAATATTCTAGTTTGAGTATAGCTGCAATGTGGTTAGGCACCCTTGTCTTGAAAAATCAAACAGGCCGTGCTGGTATTTTTCAGTTTATATTACTGGAAAGTTTTATGTACCGAAACTAACTTGTACCACTCTGAAGGAAAGCAAGCTCCCTATGGTTTTAAAGGATGAAGTCTCTGGGATCCTGACCTGTGATGTATCTGCTACCAGTGGTAAGCCAGTCCTTCAAGAAGGAGAGGGTACACAGATCTCATCCAAACAGCAGTTTCCCTCCTTTTACAAGTGGCCTACACCAACACAGCTGGCAGTGCTGAGGTGAGACTCTGAACAAACTGCTCTCAAGGTGGCATTGCCCAGATGCAGCATTCCGCAAAGCTTTTGTCCTTAAGGATTACACGAAGAAAGGTACAGTGGGTTTTGTGTTCCGTAGCAGCAACCAGACCCTTAGCTTCTGAAATAGAATAGTGGAAAGGTGTGTTGGTTGCCCCATATTCTGTCACATTAAGAACATAAAAGCCAGCTCCTACTCATGAACTTGAAATCTCTCTAGTATTACCTTAATTCAACAATTCCTTTCCTTTACCAGTAAATTTAATTAACGGGGTATAGAGATATTGTCTAGAGGGCTTATTTGTTGCAGTCACAGGGTTTTTTTTCAGGCAATCTGGTATGTTTCAGTATTCTCTGTGGCTAAGAACTCCATTTATAAGAGACTTTGCTGAAAGTGAATGTTAATCTGGCTTAGGTACAGAAATAAAAAATTGGTAAACCATGAAATGCAGCATTGAGCACAAAGCTAATCCTCAAAGGAAGAAAAAAAGAATAGGTTTTGATAGGGCTTTTTTTTCCTCTCCTTTTTGTCCCTCTTTGATGGCAACCTGAAAGTTCTGGGGTCTGTTTTCCCTTCCCAATTTTTTCCTTGCTTTTATATATTAAAAACTTCCAAAGCATATTTGAAAGAGCATGATTTTATAACCACACCTATGTAAAGAAAATGTGTATTTTTCTAACATATACCTAAAGTTTTTTTACAGATGTGCAGACAGGAATAGAAAGAGACCTCAGTGCAGACAAGGTTTAGCTAATACGTTCAACTTCAATCTCCATTTAAATATGACTAGTTTCAACTTATATACACTACTAGTGTTAGGGCAGATGTATTTAAACAGACCTATTTTTCCCAAATTAAAATGGAGCTATGAAGAATTTAAGAGATCACAAACTCTTTCATTATAAGGCAGTGACTACTAATTGTGAAGGATGAAGATACCTAAACAGACAGTTCAACATATGGACTTTTTGTTTGGTTGGTGTTCTTTTGCTTATTTGGGTTTTGTTGTTGTTGTTAGTGTTTTTGTTGTGT
>VZUA01092496.1:15875-31193 GCA_013401035.1 Horornis vulcanius
GCTAATACGTTCAACTTCAATCTCCATTTAAATATGACTAGTTTCAACTTATATACACTACTAGTGTTAGGGCAGATGTATTTAAACAGACCTATTTTTCCCAAATTAAAATGGAGCTATGAAGAATTTAAGAGATCACAAACTCTTTCATTATAAGGCAGTGACTACTAATTGTGAAGGATGAAGATACCTAAACAGACAGTTCAACATATGGACTTTTTGTTTGGTTGGTGTTCTTTTGCTTATTTGGGTTTTGTTGTTGTTGTTAGTGTTTTTGTTGTGTTGGTTTGGTTTGGGTTTTTTTTTCCCTCAATGTCTAGTTTAATCTGCCACTAACAGGCTATGGAGATTGCTGCTTTGTTAAGAAATCTGCTTGCAGACTGCCCCACCAAAGCAGCAGGATGCTCACAATGTGCTTTTAAAACCTCAAAACAGCATTAGGAATAGTACTGAGGTTTGATTTCCCAAAAACTTAACTGCTTCTCAAGTTTCCTTGCAGTAGGGAAAACTTAAAACCATCTCATTTTTCATTCTGGTGTTTCTTTTGGAATTAGCAGCTGCATTCAGACTCAGCCATGTCAAAGAATCTCCTCCAAGGGCCATAACTATCTCCTAGGAGAAAAACACAGCCAAACACATTTGTAATGCCAAGAACCTACTCATTTACAAGTGCAGAAGAGGAGAACTGATCCAGGAACATGAGCTGCACTTGCACTTGCTGGTTTTCACAAACGGGGCTGTTCTTATCAGCTAGAAGGCATTACATCATCCACGTAAATATCTTGCTTTCTAGGTAGTTGTATTGCTTTCTGAGCCAGCTGGGAAACAAAAGGTTGCTCACAAAGGTCTGTAATAGCTTGATATGGTAGCCAATAGATGTGACTAAGGATCTCAGAAAGAGGATGAGCTGCACCAGTGTCACATCATTTTCTTCCACATTCTGTGGAGCTGGTACTGGGATCAGGGAGCATTGTGAAAGGCTGAGGATGGAGGTGTACTTGGCTTAAATGCAGCATGAATCATGCCTTTGAAGCAACAAAGCAACCCTTTTCATGATTAAATAAGGCAAATGAAGGCATCCAAAGGAGGTCCTGTTTTATCTGCGTGCACGTGTATGTACAGCTAACTGACACAGCCATGCACACGACTAACCACAGGGAAATGTGAGTGAACTTGAGAGATGTATGGATGCCCTGCACATATACATACTCATGGATGCACTGGCATGCAAAAAACACCTCCTTCACATATTGCTATGGCATGGCATGTATCACTCTGTCTGATGCTTGTCAGTGGGTTTCACTCCTCAGATTGACAAGCAAAAAAACCCAAAGCTTCTAGACATTTCCCTATCATAAGTGGCACTGTTGAAGTACTTTACTTTCAATAAGTCATCACACCAGTTTTCATTTGAAGAAACAACAATGAAGGGATTTCTTTGTGAAAAACAAGCCCTTAGCCTTGTTTTAATGAAGAACCTGCAGAGAAATTCCCATCCTCTCTCTATGGGTCACCAGGTGAGCTGTAAGAATAGCATCAATTTGCCTTGGTATGTCAAGCAAGGTCTGAATTAATTTTTCCACAGATCCCCAGTGGAAAGCTGTCACTCCTTTAGTTAACACAGTCTTGGCACAACTCAGCACGGAGTGCTTGAACCTTGTCCAGCAGTTAGTGCTGCGATTCACAGTGAGAAGACACCAACATTTAAGTGGGATTTTGCTTTCCTGGACTTCATTCCCAGCCCATGCATGGGAAATCTCCTTGTCTGCATTACAAATACCCTCTCCTGCCTCTCAGGGAGGCAGCTTGATTTGCATCCTGCTGGACATATGAGAGCATCGGTGCCGTACAAATCAAGCCCACCTTCCCTTCCTCAACAAACATCCACAGCAGCATCTCAGAGAGAAAGAGAAGAACAAACCTGTGAGCCTTTCCTAGGGAAACCATCCCTACTTCCTGGGATGAGCAGGGACTATCCTTGTTGAGAACTGTATCTATATAATGTTAGCACTGTTAACTGCTTCCAAGAATTTGTGGAGTCCTACCTTTGAATATGTTTTCTGCTCTACAGTAACCTGTACTTCATTTAAATGCATGCTCTCTACAAAAATGCTTAAAAAGACCCCAGCATTCACTGCCTGATATTGTCTAACCAGACTGCTGTTTTCTGTAGCAAGAAATGGAGATCAGAGCTTCCGAATTTCCCTTTTGTTTACTACTCCAGTTATTGCAATGAATTCTAATGGCATCTCACCTCCATGTTAGATACCTTCTACTACAGAAACAACTTCATATCCTTGATTATCTTATTATCTTTCTCTACATATTCAGTACTTCAGAAATAAGTTCATTTTTCTTCAAGACAAGGAGAACCTGAACTGAAATGCAATGCTCCAGATGTGTGTTCATCACAGAATTTATTCAGTGGTTTTCATCATGCTATTCCACCATGCTCTTTGATTATTTCCCTCCTAATAATTTCTGGTGTTTGTCATTGAAGAGCTTCCCACTGTGCCTCCAATATGTTTTTTCCATTTGATTACAGCCAATTTAGAGAATAACCTCGCGTTCAGATGTGCCATCTGCAGTACTTTGTAATTATTCACACCAAATCCAACCTTCTTTATATCATCATCTGCCAACTTAGAAAATGTGAGAACCTTCTGTATTTCTTCAGAGTTAGCTGCAGGCTGGACTGCCCTCCATAACTGTTTATAACCCACAAATGTTATCAGCTCCCTTCTCCACATCACCCAGGAATACACTGTGCAGCATTGCTCCTATTCTGATTTCTGTTGAACACCTCAGTAACCATTTTACTTCAAGTCAACAGATCATTTCTTCTTACTTTTGTTTCATTTCTTTTAACTGTTAACTAATTGATAGGTGACTTTTCCCCCTTCTCAAATGCTAGCCTAGTTTCTTTCAAAACATTTGCCCTGTCTATTCACAGTGTTCCCTTAATACCTGATTAACTCTTGGCTCTTGCTAAAGTTGGACTTCTGTTTCTCACTTGCTTAGGAAAAAATGTTCCCATTTGTTTTGCCCACACTATGGCTTTACATGTAATCTCACCAAAATTTATATCCTCCTATATTTTACTTCTCTAGATTTCTCTCCTGAAGTTTAAAATTGTTGTTAAAACAGATCTCATTTACTCTTTGTTTAGATGGTTTAGCTCATTTTCCAGGTGTGGAAGTAGAGGGACACCCTTTTAAAAATTGATTTAGATTCACTCTGAGACCCTACTGCAAATCTAAACATGCTGCAAGGCTCCATGACACCTTCAAGCGTTTTAGCCTCCAGCTGCTCTCCTTACTTTCCCTTTTTTGCTTTCCAATGCTTATGATTTGCTCCTTTCAAGCTGAAAAACAAATGTGGCAGATTTTCTGCATGGCATCTATTTGGTAAACAAAAATTCTATTCTCTTCTTCCTGGGAAGACCAGAATATGGATCACCACATTTTCTGTTCAAACTCAACCCCTGAAATTTATGGCAATTACAGTCCAAAATCTTGCTACCAAAGACTTAAGAATCTAATGTACATTAACAGTGAAGATATCTGTATCTAATAGTGTACCAAACTGAGAATAAAAGAAACATATAAAGCCTGAGCCTCAATACACACAGACCAAAAGCACCACCACAGATCTTACCTTCAGAGCATAACACTAGAAAATTAGCAGAGAAAAAAATCACCATTAGCTTAAAGAAAAAACTAATGTTGAGAGAGATATCCTTCACCATTTAGAAACAAAAATATAGATGTTTTCTGTAAGAAAAACAGGGTAGAGAAATTAATCACATTTAAGATATTAAGCCCCAGCTCTACTTTTTCTGAAGCATCTTAATAGAACAACAACAACAAAAAAATCTCTGTGTTATGTATATCCCTTCTTATTTTCTATCATATGCTATCTCCTGTGAGTAAGGAAACATCCATTTCCTCTCATCTGTATTTACCTGCTAGGGTATCACAGACAAAAATACACCAAATTACTTATTTTTCAGCAAAAATGGTTTTGTAAATGAAATAATTCCTTGAAGTGTTTAAGTATTATCAAAGTCTAAAAGTTTGTGCCATTGACTTCAAAGGGCAGCATGTAGGCTTTTTTAGAGACAGTAGTTTTGGAAAAAAAGGTGAGAAGTAAACACAGCAAAAACAAGCATCTTCTTATCTTCTTGGAACCATCCCTCCAAAACATTTCTACAGAGTAATGCTTAACTTGGTTTAAATTTGTTTGGGTCAGAATTTCAAGTTGGAAAGCCAGAAGTTCAGCTGGGGTAAAACTATATCAGATTCTGTTTCATGGACCAAGTACTCATGAAAAAAACCCAGAAAACCTAAAGATAACTTATATATATTTTTCTTAGTCAGTTTTGGAAAGAGGAATTATTTTTGAAAATTTTGCTTGAAATTAAATTTTTAAAACCTGCCAAGTATTTTTAAAGTGTTTTAAGACTGACCAGAATTTCTTAAATGTTGTTCAAATAATTTTGTCCAGCTTTTGTGGAGAAATTCCTGCATTCAGCTGTGAATAAACACCAAATTCTTGATTGTTATTACCTCCAGCTTACAGCCATCTTTTAGCTAGTCCCCCCTGCTTTTTCCCATACTAGTATATTAGCTGGGATCCTAAATAATGCTTGGGGAAGGCAGTGATAGAAATGAAACCAATTTTACTCTGAAGTAAATTTTAGAGAAATTAGGGGAATTACATCAGGAAGTAATTTTGCTCAGCCTACACAGAGACACTGCATATCCTGTTCAGTAGAGTTTGTTATATTGCCAGTAGAGTGTAACATTTTATCTTCTATCTTCAGACTCACATGTGTATTTAACCCTATTGTTTTTGGGTCCTGCACAGAGAGCTTGGGGGGCTGGGGTAGATAGATCAAGCCTGAAACAGGAAAGCATAAAGTGCTAATTAAGGAGGATGTGTTATCAACAAGTGCCTCTCCTTAGAAAATAAAATTTTTACTTAAGGGAGCTGGTGGCAGGGACAGAAATATCAGACAGTGGATATTTTACGGACAGACTGTGCCCTTGACAAACATTAACATTCTCTTAATTTGCTAAAAACTGCTCATGGAGATATGCAAACAGCTAAGTCAGCCACAAGGAGTCACTCTACAAAGATGACAAAAAGGTGCAAAGATGACATAAAAAGTTGAGTTTATGTCCATTTAAAAAAAGAATGCTATTTTTTTCCTGTTCTCTTACTTGATTTGAAACAAATTTTAGCTATTATTTTAACAGTGTACTGAAAAAAAAAAAGATAAACAAGCTTCTGCCCTTGTAACAGAACCGTAACAGAAATAATTAATAAACTAATGGGAGAGATTACTCTGGAGGGTTTTTAAATTTTTTTTTAGGCTGACCTTTAACACTTATTCTTGCAGAGCACTGTTTTATACATTTTTTAATCCACCCTTTTGTAATACATATTCCAATGCCAGTTAGACTGGATCTATAGGGACCCAGAGACAAGCATCATTTTATTATGGTAATAAAAGACAAGAGAAATACATCCTTGTGGATTTGTTCCCTTTGAAAATTTTATCTATGAAAAGAGGAAAAAGCTGTGTTTTTAAAGACAGGAGAGATTTAAAATATCCATTTCATATGCAAGGCTGAGTTTAACTGCCATGTGGATTTTCTATTTTCCCAAACGTTCAGCCACAAAATCATACAAAAAATACATATATCCTAACACACAACAGAATATGCCTAGCCTATATATTCATTTATTTCCCTCAACTTTTTAGAAGGCTGTTCCCTAAAAAATAGAAGCCACATTTACTTATGAATGAATATACTGCTTAAAGCAACCAGGCTTGGGTTTTTTTTATTATCACCAGTGGTACTCTAGTTTGACCAGCATACTAAGCTTGCTGCTGCCTTCTTGCTGTACTCCCCAGTGCTGAGGTCACCTGTCTGAAGCTCATGCAAGGCAGTTAAGTGGGTGTAAGATGCCAACCACCACATGACCCTGACTTACCTCTCTTTGATGTCCTGAGGTGCAGCTCCTCCAGATTGCCTCCTCCCCAGCACTGCTGAAATGCCCTCCGAGAGGTTAAGCAAGCATCAGTCCCTTACACTCGGAGTTGTGGCACTCTGCCCTGCCCACACTGTGCCCTTTTTCCGCCACAGCAGAACGGCCCACAACACAGGCTACCATTCACCAGCTGCTCACCTTGCACCCATGGGTGAGATGTGCCCTCTGGGGACTCTCCAGTCCTGTACCTCTCACAAGCCCACTTCATCATCACTCCTCTCCTCTACCCCACGAGCACCGTAATCAGCCAAGAGTGCTCTGGCACTGGACAGGTTTCTGATCAATAAATTACTCTGCTTTACATGGTTCAAATTTAAGCTTTTATTTAGTTTTTAAATTAAAAAAATAAATTTCGTTATTAAATAGTGGAATGGGTCTAAACTAATGTTTACATATTAATTCACTTGCTTTAGGATACCACCAGAGAAATAATTGAAGTTTACCACCCGGACAAAACTTTCTGTCAGAAAGCTCAACAGTGGCATAATTCAGTTAAACAGGAAAAAAAAAAAAAAAAACCCCAAAGTCTTAATGTTTACAATGAATGTTAGAAGTAAACCTCTGGTTTCAGCGTCACCCAGCTCTAGTTTCCGTCACAAAGGCAGTCATTGTATTCAGAATACTATACCACAGTGCTAATGTCATCGGCCTCGTCTGGTTTCTTTTGCCTGCTTGGCAGGGATTTCAAGTACTCCAGGTGCCTCCTTGCATCCTCCTGGTTCTGTCGGACGTAATAAACCACGTACGAGATCACCATGGTGAACCAGCCAAACATGGTGACCAGCATGGCGTAGTCAGTAGTCTTTTTAGGGAGGTTGCAGAGGTCGGCATCGTTGGCAGCGTTGAGGAAGGGTCTCCCCGCGTGCTCGTCCAGCACAGAGGTCTTGCAGATGACGTTGTTGGCCGTCTCGTGGTTGGAGGCCATGCTCCGCAGCACCTGCTGCAGCGTGCAGTCACAGTGCCAGGGGTTGTTGGCAATTCTGGCCCTGGCCTTCAGGTTGTTGAAAGCGTTTTTGTGCACGCTTTTAATCCGGTTGTCGGACAAATCCAGAGTCTGCAAGGTTTCTGCCACCCCCTTAAAGGCATGTTCATCTATAAACTCAATCCCATTTTTTGATAAATTGAGGACTCTCAATTGGTGCAAGTCCTTAAAAATTTCGTTGGGGATAGATGTTATCTGATTGGAGTCCAAATAAAGTAAGACTGTTTCTGGAGGAAGATCTCTGGGTATTTCCTTGAGGTTTGCATTGCTACAGCTGACGTTCAGACCTCCGGAGTGGGAACAGAGGCAGCCTTTTGGGCACATACTGGCAGAATGAAAGCACAGTATCATGAGGACAAAACTTTGTAAGAGCAGACACATGGAGAGGGAACGAGTTAACCACAGGTCTACAAAATGCATGCTGGGCTGTCAGCATAATCACACGACCACTTCTCATTCAGCCAACAGCGTGGGAAAAGGATCGGCAGAGCTGAAAGGTGCCTTCATTTTCTTTGGCAGGATTAGTAACAACTGGTTACTAACACGTCGGCTTCCTCATGGTCAATACGCTCCTCAGAGGCATGCCTACAGAGAAGAAGGAAAAAAAGTTCTTTATACCATAAACTCCAATCCTAACTTTGTTTTCATTTAAAAAAAAAAATAGAAATAAAAAGATGTTACAGGGAAATGCCATGCTAAATAAATGATCTATTATCTTAGGTAACCCCTATTAGCATTAATAGGAGTTTAGTGCATAAATCCCCAGGCATTTTTAAGAGGATAAACTACACTTACTACAAATTGCACGGGTTTGGTCTTTAATACTTATTAGAGAAGGCACTGGTTTGCTTTTATCACAGACTGTTCTAAAACAGACTCTTTTATCACAGACTCTTATAAAACTAAATTTCATTTTCCCTTGCTGAAGTAGAAGATGCATCGATAGGAGTTAAGACTTGTATCTCCAGCAACAGTGACAGGTTAAGTGAGAAATCTGTGGTGGTTAATGTGAACTTATCTCAAAATAATTTATGCTATTTTAAATCCAAGTCAAAGTACTTCAGCAAGAAAATATTTTTACTATATCAAGGAACAAAAATCAGGTAAAGCAAATGCTGCTGCAAGACACCACAATCACCCACCATCTCCTTGTTTGTCTCCCTGCCTTGTCTTTTGCTTTAGAATGCTGGATTTCTTGTACCTCCCAGCATTTTGTGAGACCCGCAGACATAATTTCTACTCCGAGTTTTTTTGAAAATTTTCTTTTCATGTAAAAAAAAGAAATGGAACAATTGCCAAAACCTCACATACCCCACCCTCCAAAACAAATAAAACTCACAAAACCTATATACAAGCCAAACATTGAAATATCTTACTCAAGGCATGAAATTTGTTAATAGGACATATAAAAAAATACTGTTTCTGCTTCTCCCTCCTCAAGTTGGCCTTAAAATAGCAAACATCAAGAAGCTTTTCCACTTTTTCCTTTAACTGGAACACAAATACAAAAGTCTGAAATGCTGACCTATATGGTTTCAAAGACAACTCTCCCCCCCCACCCCCACCCCTATTATGGTAAACTATGAATTTCTAACAACAACAGGACCATTTGTTTTCATGTACATGCTCTCTGTAGCAGCTCAGATATGTGTAGCCTTCAGGTTGTATTTACATATAAATGAATTATGATTTTTCTAAATCCACACTGTAGCCCACTGAACAAGAAAATCCCTGCATGGAGGGTATGTGTGATTTTACATGAAAAAAAGAAGAAATTGCATTGCAATCACTTTTTTGCTTGCAGAACTGACATACCAACTGCAGTTGCTGACACATTGCAGTAATATGGATCAAATGTGTCAAGCATAATTTCAAACTCATAGTTCAAGTTCTATTTAACCCTTTTTTCTGAGGCTCAGTATATTCAGTAACCCCACAGGAAAAGAAAAATAAAACAACCCAAACCAATCTTAACAGCATGTACGTTACTTGTGATTACTCCATGGCTCGGGAGCGGCAAAAGCCCAGCCTACTCTCACTGCAGCTACTGGGGAGAGGAGTGTATCACCACTAATCTTCAATTTACCTGTTGTTCAAATCAGTGATTGCCCAAGAACATAAATAGAAAGCTTACACCTGGATTCCATAAAACTCCTACTCTAAAAAAAAAAAGAAAAAAGTAATTGTTAGCAATGAGAAATTCTGAAGTTAACCCTGGAAATGAGAAACTGTTTAGAAGGGAACTAAGCAGAGCATGAAAAGCTTCCTTTGAGGAGAGAGAGGTGAGGTAGCACCTCCCAAGTCAATCAAATCCTTCATGACCCCTATGGAAAAAGCATCGTTTACGTAAAAGAGCTCTGGGTACATCCTTCCTATTTCCCCCTTTGGCTCTTTGGTCACTTCAGTGCCTGTTCTTCAGACCAGACAGAAATCTGCTACCGAAGGAGATAAGCTCCAGAAGTTGTTTTTTTTTTTNATCATCTCATCACCCACTACCTGTACACAGTGGCTTCCCACCACCGGCACCGAGTCCTGCTGCAGGAGGAGACTGCAGGGAAAGAGCAAAGACCTGAAGTAGTCCCAGGTGCTTCATTTTATAGAAACACAAAAATCATACTGTTCTCATTAGAGTGTGACAAATAAATATAAAATTTGCTTCATCGCAGGCTAAAAAAACCCCAGTCAAACTGGAAATACAGCGTGGACTCTGCTGTCCTCCACGGCACTGTTACACCACCAAAGAGCATGTATCAAAGAGGCCCCAAGCACCAAAGACAATGTAGAACATCCTCATCCCACTGAAGACAAGTGAAACTATTTAATGTATTAATGTGTTTAGAGTGGGAGAAGTAGAGTCATTACAGACTAAGCAGGATAGTGTTTAATGAAGCAATGCCTCTTCTAAAGGTCTAACTAAGTAAATGATTAGAGAGGAAAAAACTTGCAATGTTTTAAGTTGTTAGATAGAGCAAACAGAAGTTTAAACTGCAATTAACAACCCAGTCAACAAAACTTGTCTGAATAAGAACAAAGCTCAGCAAATTCCCAGTAAATTAACCAGAAGAAACACAATGGGACTGAGGATCAGTCAGGGTAAACAGAGCTTTGTTTGCTTCAGAATATCTGATCTAAGGAATATCTGAGGTTTAGGTTTCCACAATAAATTTGGAGCAAAAACTTTCTTTACTTCTAGTGACTGCAAGAAAAGAAAAATAGGATTTACACATTTCTAATGCCAATAGGAAGATCTGTGGCTTCTTGAGCTATATCTAATTTCTTCTTGCTTGGAAAACAATAAATAAAGATGATGTCAAAGTTGGAACAAACACAAGAGAGATATACCAGAAGAAACACTAGTGACTACAGACAAAGGGATTAAAGACACAGAATTAAAATAAATATATGAATTAATTATATATCTACAAATAAAGAAAATAAATTAAAAATAAAATAAAAATAAATTAAAAAGTGAATGAAGGCACAGGGAAATTACAGCAATACCAGGAGCACTTGTAGCAGCATGGTATAAAAAGATTTTTGTGCACATTTCTAAAATACAAGTACAAACATAGAATACCTAACGCCAAGTCAAATACTGCAGGGGAATGATACTACAGACGGAAGATTGCACAGAAGAGTTCTTTACAGTCTTGCAATTTAAACAGGTTTCCAAGGCTTCCTCTTCTCAAGATCCCCCAAGACCATTCACTCAGTACTAACATCCAACGATGTAGGAAAACGTACAAACCCTGAAATCCTCAGGGAAAGCACACTGCTTTTAATACATAGTGAGATTTCTACTGAGCTTCAGCTGTCAGGTACTTTCAAGTGTTTGTCTTTACTGCAACCAAGGTGCAGAGACCATATCTTAGCTCCTGAATGCAACACTACTAAATTATCTATTTGAATAATAACTTCCCGCCACAAGAAACTAGTGATGTATGGGAGCATCAGTGCCTCCAACTACCGACATGGAAAAAAGCCCCACAGGCTCAACAAAGTCACACAGGAAGTCCAGGACAAGACTAATTTATGCAATACTAATTTATGCTATTTTGTCTTCAGAGAAAGATGATAGGAAATCCTATAACCATCACACAGAACAGCCAAAAATGACACAGGCTGAGATGTTTCGTTGTTTAGGGCAATACTAAGACAACAAAAGATGCATGAAAAGACAATCAATCATATATGTTTTGTTAAAGATGTCATACTAGGGAAAGGGGTTTCTACTGCAGTGTTGAGACTTTCAGAGTGCACATGGCAGCTTTGGTCAGCACCAAGTACTCACACATCTCCTGCCTCCATAAAAGAGAATGGAACAGCTACCAAATCCTTGCACTTGAGGGCCAGCCACTGCTCTTAGAGGACTCAAAAGCAGAGACTACAACCAACCTTGAGAGGCATTCTGCCTATAGTATTATGAACATACCTGTACACACAACTATCTCAGCCCTGAGGTGAAATCAGTGGAGTCACTTGTTGATGACACTCTTCCTGCAAATTTGTTTCTTTCAGATGTGAGAGAGGGATTTACTCCCTATTTGTTCAGCAGATGACCTCTCCATGCATTGTGTATCTAGATTTTAGTAGGGTCCTTCAAAGATTACTGTCTAGCACTACAAAAATTACCTGTGACAGTAAAACATCTTTGTTCAAATTGTTCCAGTAGGACAACACCTCTGCTTGGAATTTCACCTGAATTTTCAGACAGTGTCAGACGAACTCTCAAACATTTCTGTTGAGGAGAAATCAAGACCATTACCCTTCTTCTGACAGCTCTTCATCAAGCAAGATCTCACACGATAAAGACAAAATCATGACCTAATGTATAAATGTTTATTTTATGGGAAAATTCCTGTTGTAAATCACAGAATGAGGGCCACAAATTAAGTCTGTGGAACAGGATCACACAGGTACATGCCAACACAAGAGCCCCCAGACTCACACACAGCATCCTCACTTGTTTTGCCTGTTTGTCAAACACAGTTGCAAAGAATAAGCAGCAGCTCTCTGCTATCAGTACCCTACTGGCCTTCACCAGATCACAGGCTGTAAGGACTCCTCAGTGACAAGAGACACAGGGGACTTTTTAATTTTTATTGTTACAATTCACAAACAAGCAAAAATGGGAAAATGGAAGAGGATCTCATGCTAAAAGCATCTTCATTCCATTAGCTGACAAGCACAGGCATTATGCAGAACACACCCTCCTAGCAAAAACAAGTGGATAAATATTGCAGATATTTTGGAAGATGTTCTTTTGCTCTTTCTTTGGAATACAATATCATGGAATGCCAAGGGGAAAAAAACCTGAAAGTGCTGTGGCATCAGGCTGCTGCTAAAGCAGTCCTAAAAGTGAGAGCATAGCTGGCAGCCACCTATACAGTTTTATGAAGCTTCTAGGGTCAGAAAGTTTAGTTACAAAGTGTTTTCACTGCTGATCTCGTATGTCAAGCGAGACTTCTGTCTCATGCACAATCACTTGCAGATCCCATGAGCTAAATTATGCCTTCACTGGCATTTCAGCAACCAACATGTGCAAAAAGGGCTGCACAACACACACGTCTCACTGTGAAGGAAATGCAGTGATAGCAACTCCATTTTCTCTATAAATAAGGTAAGGTACTAGAGTAATGTCTCCTCTTCAAAGCTGGACCCACTGATGAAAAATATTGCATCTATAACTCAGCAATGTCAAAGGGGTTCACACCTAACTACTAATGCTCAGTAACTGCACACACAGTTTGTACTTAAGGTTACTGAAGGCTCCATGACTGGAAAGGAATTTCTTGTTACTGTAGGTGATGTGCTCAAAGGAGCAGGCAAGATCAGAACAGGGAAAAGGAAGAAGCCAACAGATCAGCCACAGGGGGTGAGCAGTTGGCTGTATCATGACTGTACTCAATCTGTCTGGTCTGTCACTTTTCAACCACCAGGAAAATTGGAAAAAAATATGTACAACTCAGCTCCCTAAGAATGTGGATCATAGGGACTGATGCACATTTCACCTGCCTAGGCACACCATGCTTCTGAGGATATACCGCTGTAAAGCTGTAAATACGTAAAAACTTTGCTACTAACTTTAGGCACTGTACCCGGAGAAGCTCTCATTTGAAAATGGAACCCAAATTGCACTGCAGAGCTCCACACTCCTTGGGATCACAGAGTTCACAACCAACATCACTGTGTCCTCAGTCAATACTGAAGGTATCCCTGAGAACAACTGCAGGACCTCCACATCAGAGATGCACTGCACATAGCAGGGTACCTCCCATCCTCCTCTTGTACAGCCCATACAACTCATATATGAACCTAGAGACAGCTCCTATTTCTGGGGGCAGCTCTACAGCCTTCAAAAGAAGCTCTCAACTCCCAGTAAGCCCTCAAGAGATCCCTGAAAAAGAGATGAACTTTTCAAGCCTGGTCTAAGTCCTGCTCTTCAGAGTAACAACTTCCTTGCGTGCCAGCATCGGAATTTTGATACAGAATTAGAAAAGTCCAGGAAATAAGACTCCTACAGGGCTCTTTTTTTAGACATCTTTTAAGCAAACTTGCACTTTGAATAAATATTAAAATTTTATAACTAAAAATCCATTAAATGGAGCACTGTAAAAAGATCATTATTTTAACTGACTTCCAGAAAATTACTGAGATGTTTTATAGTTTTGAAAGACCTGACATTATTATAACTTTTTTCCCTCCTTTAAGACATTGACTACGTTGGTTAATAGAAAAGATGCTCATTGATAAGTGTAGTTTTCTATTTTCTATTAAAACAGGCCTTAACTTTGCCATATTGAATATTTTTGGGTTACATCAGGTTTAGCAAATTAACCATTGAAAGAGAAAATATGCCCCTTTCTAATACATGGTTTCCCATGAGCTCTGCTTCCTGTAATGACAGTCTGCTTGTTACAAAACACACACACACACAGAAACACCCCCACCTTGCTATCCCCCATCCACAGAGTTGTGCTTTATGACTTTGTACTCATCTTTTTTTCCCTCATCACAAAAAGCCGTATCCTACTTTATCTCTAAAAATACTACCTTGCAATTAGTGCTGACAAGACAGCCATAAGATGGAGACAAAAAGTAACAGGTGATTATCCAGCCTGAAAAGTCCAGTTTGCTAGAGCACTGAGGCCAGGAAAGTTTTACCTGAACCCAAAGAAAGAGCTTTTCCACCACTACTCCCCAACAATTGCTAACAGTATATTTAGGAAGAGTTAAAACAGAGAAGATATTTGGAGAAAGAACTATATATATGCAATCTACCCTTAAAAAATCTTACACCACTGGTAAACACAGACCTCCCAATCAGCTGCACACTGGGCTGTCCTGTGCACCAGGTTTGAGAGCAGCTGAGCCTCTGGAGACCAGAAGAGTCTGTGCACATTGGGAAAAAACTTCCATGAAATCCTGCTTGGCTCCACCAACACCTGCAGGCTGAATCAGCCCACAGATTTTAAAAACAAGAAGATGGATGCAAAAATAAGATGTTAGGGAGGGTTTTTTTACATACCCATGGATATATGATAAAACTACGCCATGGCAATGTGACTGACTGACTGACTGAGTGGGTACTGAGCTGGAAAGTGATGATACTTGAGAGCTGGAGCTGGACAGCAGCAGCAGGACTCAAAGGGGAATGCAGCAGCCACTTCGGACCTCTGTGCTCTCTGTGCACTGCAGAACAACAGATTACATGGGTACCAAGTGAAATCCTCCAAATAAACAATACAATCCTTTAAAACAACGCCACTTGTGTGCTGTCAGCACGCCATGGCCAAGGGCAATCACCAGCTGCACACACAGACTGTGAGTCAGGCAACTCAACCCTCTCCATGGCTCCAGGACCAAATGAGGAAATTCCATTTTGCAGATGAAACAAGAACATCATTTCATCTGCTAAATGAAACAGTTTCATGTTTGGAATTGGTTTGGATTCCCAGGACAACACCCAGTCAGGCCTCAAAGGAGGACGCCTGGCTGCTTGGCAGCTCAGCCACCTCGAAGGTAGGCAGCCAAGATGCTATGAAGCACCAAACCAGAGAGGTACCACGAGCTGCTTGCAAGATGCCAGGTCATTTAAATTCCCAGATGAAAATCTCCAGCAGTGGAAGAGTTTCAGGATTTCAGAATATGTGAAGATAAAAAATCCTAAAGCAGTAAAAAAAAGAAATTAATAGAAGCCAATGGCAAATGAGGTGGGAAAAAGGGGGTGAAAAAGATCACTGATTCTATGAATAATTGAAATGTCATGATTAATC
>VZUA01092500.1:20835-36548 GCA_013401035.1 Horornis vulcanius
CTATTCTTGGCATTTTATTTAGTTGAGGGCCTGGGAATAGAGGGGAGTGTTACCAAGCATCTGACACATGCTGAGTAGCTATGCTCCTTTCTGGGAGAAATAGCAAANTGTTCTCAGTTTAATAAATCTGTCACCACACTTTGTAAATGGTCATTTTCCATGCTTACTTACACTCTAGTCAGCTCTGTCAAGGTTAGTATAAATGGCTGCTCTTTTATTGATATTTATATGAAGTTTAGAAATGTGTCTATGACAAACAACAGAACTCCTGGCATTTCTGTGGCACACCTTTTAGGAGTAAGAGTTTATCTGAGTGTTGTCTTCCAAAATGTATTCTGCCCTTCTCATTGATGGAAACTGTGCTACTGTTGTCATCTAGGGAGGATGCTGCACATCCCAGTGCTCTGGTGGTGGTCGTATACAAGCATTTTTAAAATGTGTTGGATATATAGTCTAGTGTAGATTTACCTGCCAGTTGTTAAAACATATTCATAGTTGGCTCCTTGACTGACTAGTTATTGTTATTCTTTGATCTTTGGAAGCGTGGTGCCTCCTCTGTAGGCTAGCCTGTGCTTCAAGTGATTTAGATATCAGGCAACTAGTGAAGTATGGATGTGCATTTATTATTTAAAAAGTACTCTGGGTTGCTGTCTGTCTAATGAAGGCATTGATGTGTAAAATGGGCACTAGTTGGTGATTTTTTTCATAAATTAGGACCTCAGTCCTTCTCTTGACACTGACACTGAGCTCCATGTGTTCTTTAATTTAATTGTCCCTAAAATCTAGTCTTTGCAGAAAAATCATGCACCGGAATCTTCCTTTTATGTCAAGAAATAATAAACATAATCTTAAGTTGAATATTTATTTTATTACAGCCCCCGATTTTTCAGTTTAAACAATCTGGAAAATCTCCAGACTGTACCAGACAACCTATAAAAGTTTAAAGCAGAGTTCAGAACCCTCTGGATGCCTTGGAGGCAGAGGAAAGAAGGCTCACCAGTATCAAGAGCTGCGTACAAATTTGACCAACTCTGGCTTGCCCAGTTACTGGAGGATGTTCTGAGACTGAGCTGGGATTTCTGGGAGTAGAAAGCTGAGAGCCATGTTTGGGAGTGACAAATGTTTCACAGTTTTAGTGAGAATCTTTCGATAACTGATACTTACAGCATCTGGAAAAGAGGAAGTCTCAGAATGCCACTGAGATAGCAGCAGAGAAGTAGTCTGGGTTCTGTAGTTTTGTTTAATGTTGGCCTCACAGAAGTGACAGACACCTTTAGAACTACCCACTGTTAGTCCTTGCTGCCACATTGAGGCCCAGAGCACCTGATCTCGAGAGTGGTTGCACAGAAGGGAGGTGGTTCCATGGGACTGTTCCAGTTTGATTTCTCTGCCCCCAGCACTGAGCTTGTCTCTGGAAGTGGCTTAAATAGGCTCTGAAAAGCTGGCTGCAGACCTGTCTCTTGAGCCTTGTGTTGTCATTTGAGATAGGAAAAGAGGAAAAGGTAACTGAAAAGTACAAAGCCAGATGGAGGGAAAATGTAAGGAAAACTAATCTGGAAAGAGGAAAATTGCTGTAGGGAACTGATAAGGGAAAAGAATAAGTGAAAAGAGCAGAGAAGGGCATCAGAAGCCAAATTCAGTGGAGAGGCTGGGGCATGTATGCCAGAGCATGGCACAAGAAGACACCTCCAGCTGCCAGGCCATCCATGAGGAGCTGCATCTCAACAAAAGGAGACTGAAGGCAGTATTTTGCAAGAACTCAGTTTGGGGACTGCTAAAGTTCAGCAAGAATAAAAGGTTATTTTTACAAAAACAATGGATGATTTTGGGGAAAAGACAGAAAAGACCTCTGGGTAAGGCCTTGTTTTATACAGATTATGAGAGGACAAAAGGTGCTTCTTGGGCAAATGTATCAGTTGTCTTTGCCTCTTATCTGCTGCAATCCTGTGTGATACTGGATATAAAGTTACAGAGGTAAACTTCTCAAAACTGAAGAGTTTGGCATTTCTTTTTATTTCTTGCAGCTTATACATTTGTTTTCATATTGCACTGAAACTAGAGTAAATGCAAGAACTTCCTGAACACTCTCAAGTGATGTGGTGCTGTTGCAATTCTTTTTGATATTTTATATGTTCATAAATTCTCTTATCCTGAAAGGCCTGGCATGAATCTGAATCTAAGAAAGTATACTATAACAAAAACTAAATGGAGTTAGTATCCACTTAGCAGACGAATATCACTGCTCCTAGCAGAAGTGGCTAAACAGAAAAGAAACCCAAGAGGCTCCCATCTCAACATAAAAGATCAGAAGAGTATGCATGGGGAGTAGAGCTCAGTTGAAATTATGCAATATATCAGTCAGAATGAAACTTGGAATTTGTAGTTACATATTGTTTTGTCTTTAGACTTCATACATAGAGAGACGTGCTTTCTTACATTAAAGTTTTCCTTGCTCATTTGTGCTGTTTGTACTACGGCAGAACCCTTTTGTGTCCAAACACCCTGCTCTGGGTGCAGTCATTCCCTGTGAATGGTATTTGGCATCTATTTCCTTGATTCTGATAGCAGGGATCCTTGAGAGGTAACTGCTGTGCCAGCATTGGGCACAGTATTATCACAGCGAGCACTGGTGGAAGGCCTGGTATAAGGATTTGTTAGGTATTCTGGAAAATTTATCCCCAAATAGTTTCAAGAGGACAGTGCTTTCTTGAAAAAAAAGAGTGCCATTGTCCAAAACAGCTTAATCCACTTTCAAAGCCAGCTAAACAAGAAAAGGAATTCTTCTTCTGCAAGGTGATTGCTTTGTTACTTGTAGATGTAGTTATATTTAAATCTGTTAATGGCTGCATGAGGCTTCTGTTCCTGCTGCTTTCCAGGATGAAGCCTTAAAGGTTTGATGACATTGAAGTAAACATGCTGGAGTGTTAGAGAGTAAAAGCTGTCAACGGTGCAGAATATTGATGCTAACAAGATTTAGAGCTTGTCTGCACTTAAAAATATAATGGAATTTATAAGGAAATGCTTTTCTGGAATTATTGAGCATATTAAATTCCCATATAGATGTTCATGTATCTACACATCCCTATCCAGGGTTATTTCAGAGTAGTTTTGGTAATTTTCCAAATGTAGACAAGACTTAATTAAGCTGACTCAGTGTGCTAAACTCATGTCACCTAAAACTCTATTAACTATATTGTCCTCTAATTAATGATTTTAATAGTTTTAATTATATGACTAAATCCAGTAATAGCAGATGTAAATAAATGCACAATTAATATTTATTCACTTCACTAAGTGAGCATTTTACCAGCCTCCAGTGTTCAGGACTGGGCTGCAGAGCACTTGGCAGAACACAGATGAGATTTCTCGGCATTGTTTTTGATGTCTCTTTTCTTGAGAATTATAAGTACCGAAATTACACAGGTATCTTGGATTTAATTTTAAATTGAAAGGGTTCTAGGATGTGCAGTAGTGCAAAACACAAGTAATTACATGACTGTATCATAACTATATTAACACATTTAATTAAATATCAGGAGTTTTAGAAATAAAAATTATGTTATGCAGAGGAATGAATATGAAGTTGCTTAGCTTTATAAAAACCACATTTACTATGATGCATATATAGATGTATATTTAATTTAATTCCAGTAAGTGTTGGCATGAGAGACCAACTCTGCTCAATTGTAGCCCTCCAATTAAAATTGGAAGGGAATGGAGTTAAATAAGTAATGCCAAGTAGACTTTGACGCTAAATACAGAAAAAACTCAATTGCAGTGTGCAGCATGTTCTACTTTTGTGACTCTTACAGACTTCAAAGAGAATTGTACATTTGCATCTGAGGGCAGAAATTGGCCGTGTGCTTGGAAGCATGAAATCTCTCAAGGTAATACTTCATAACTATGGAATGTATCCCATGACTGATATGTAGCTAAGAGCTGAGAATCAAGTTACACATTAGGAATACTTGAAATTAAATATTTTTCTAGTTAAAGAGAGCATTATCCTGGGTAAACAACCTATGTTTTCTTTTACTAGACATGCATTGGAGCATAAATATATGAAGCATTTAAATATGTATGTTTGTATTTTCTGGTCTTAGATGTACAATAATTTCCTGGCTTTTCATTCTCAGTGTGACCCAGACTCTTGCAGGTACAAAGGAGCTGGTTTGTCCTCAAGTGGACACTCTTTCTGTACTGTCAATTCTGCTCACTCTTCCTGAATCCATTCGCATTACAAGCTGAAGCCCCATACAGGGGAGGTTTGATGAGAGGTGTTGTTCCCCTTCTATCTTGTTTTCTTCCCATGATACTCCTGCCTTCCTAGAGTGTTGTTGTGCCAAGGAAGGTGATGATTATGATTTTGGCTAAACAGCTCTCTTAGTTGGGGAGACCCTTCTCTGTTGCCTTTGAGCAATGTAAGAAATTGCCAAGGATCCAGCCAAACCTTGAGAAAGCAATAGAAGAGGATGTTTATTTGAAACAAAATAGATAGTAAAGGAAAAGCAGATTTTCTTATATTTGTTCTTTTGTATGATGTTCTGTTCCTGTGAGCCCAGGTGGTCTAGGAGGGTTGTCTCTTGGAGCTGGGCATGGCACACTGGATGGTACTTGGCAATTGATGCAGTTTATTGTTCATTCCTCTTTGTCCCCTTGGAGTAGGCTGGCGGCCCTGCACACAGGCCAGGCATGCACTGCACGGCATGTGAGGGCTCAAGGGGGCTTTCATGCCTCAGGGAAACCCAGGGCACAAAGTGCCCTTAGGAATAAACAAGAGGGATAGCAGAAGTGTTTTGTGTGATAATCCCTGGGTTTGAGGTAGACTATTACTTTTTTAAAACTTTGTTGCATTCTGTGACTTCAATATCCCATGACTAATGGGTACTATTAGGGACATCTCCAATGTCCAGAGATAATGTCAGGCTCATTGCAGACCTGATAAAGAGCAATGCAACACATTAATCTCATTGTCAGAAGACCTATATATACATCTCAGCTGCAACAGAGATGGTATTTTTTTGCTAATACTTTATTTCTGTCAGTTTTAACAACCTTCAGCTCTGCGTCACAATTTGTAAAATGCTTAATCATGAAAACAGCACTTGGAACTTATTAATGTAGTTAAGAATATTTACATGATTAAAAATCTGAAGTTCTATCTGACCTTTGCAGATCAAGTCTGAAGTATTTTGCTGTCTTTACCAGAGCTCTGAATTGCTGAAATTCTTACAGCAACATAGATTAAAATGTTGATGTGCTGTACTAAGTTTTTAGAAATATATAGTTGGGGTTTGATTTTTCTGTTATGTTGCAAAATAAAAGCCGTTTACAAAAAAGCACGTATTGCAGTACTTATCCCCAGAAAGGGTTTTCACATAAATACTGCATTTATATGCAAACTAATGGCCATTTCTTCAGTAAAATTTCACTGTCCTGCTGAAAAGAAAATGCAGCAGCACTTATATAATAGAAACTTGGAACACTGCAAATTGTGTTCCAGCAATAAATGAACTTTCTTCTTAAATTGAACTGAAGTTTAGGAATGCAGTGTTCTTTGTCTCATAATCGTCT
Source organism: Horornis vulcanius (assembly GCA_013401035.1). Lineage (NCBI taxonomy): Eukaryota > Metazoa > Chordata > Aves > Passeriformes > Scotocercidae > Horornis > Horornis vulcanius. Next base: position 26,410 of record VZUA01092500.1, read on the forward strand.
GCCTACACACACTCACTCTGCACTTTGAAAAACTTGCCACTGAAGAAGCACATGTCCTGTATTTTTGGTCTCAGATGTATATTTTTCTAGTTGAAGATGTCTTTACATTAACAAAAATAACTTCATAATGATTATACATTAGAGGTAATCGTGCCAGTTATGCATTATTATGTGCATACATACTTGCTAGAACGTGAATGATATTTTCAGAGTAGCCATACATTTTGTGGAACTTCTAAGTATTTTTGGCTCATTTAAAGTCTTCAACACCACATTTGTTGAATATACACTTTTTCTTTACTAATCCAGTATTGCCATTTGTTAGGCAGTGATGAATATGTTCTCCTGACAAACTAACAAAAGACAATAGATCAGTTCTCCATCCAGGAAAACAACACAATGTAAACAGAATATTAGACAAGACTTTAGAGGACAACCTATTAATCTGTTAAAGAAAAAGGTCAGCCTGATATGATGCCTCTAACTGTGCTTCAGAAGAGGTAAATATAAAACCATAAAGAAAAGCAACTGTCATTAAAAGCTAAGCCTAAAATGCACAAGCTTCATTATCGTGCTGATCTGGATGAACCTTAAACAATGTTTACAGTAAGGTTTGGAGAGTTGCCTAGCACTGGTGTATACACAATTAAAAAACATAGCTGAACTTTTCTTTCATGTCAGCATACTGCTAAAAAGACCTCCATTGTACTCATATGATAGTCATTCTTGGAACTTACAACATAAACAGGAGGAGAGAACATTGGCGTGTAATTCTATCCCACGGTGGCTGAGTGCATTGAGGGGCACGGCTGCATTTTTACCTGTACAGCTTAAGGAGCAAATTATATATACAAAATAATGGTAAGGGTATAGCAAAACCTGAACTCAGTTCAGACACGGGAATGTGTACCTGAATTTGGGAGCTGCAAGTATGGACTAATAATTATTTAACATATTGAAAAATTAAGTCTGATTGGTTTGGGCACCCTTATTTCTGTGGCTGATAAGCATCCATATACACGTCCTTGCTTTGGTACAGTAACCCATGAAAGGCAAACACGATTTGCTGAAGGAATAAAGGAGAGCCACAGCAACAAGCCAGTTGGTAGACTTTGAAAGTGGATAATCTGAATTGTAACTGCAGTTCAGTATGTCATTAGTCCCAGAAATACTTGTGTTTCACATAATAATACTAGGAGTTTCCAGAATCACCAGTATTATATTTATTCTATTTGGTTTTAATTTTTTATTTTAAAATAAATTATTTTGGATTCTTTTGCGTACGTATACATCATAATAATTCTTGTAGTGCTTGCAACTAATGTTGTTTCTTCAGTTTTTCATTAACTGGTCAACCTCACTTCCTATTATGCTGTTTATTTTTATGTAGAGACTATACCTGAATGAACATTTTTAATGGAAATTTAATATTAATGGCAGTATGTAAAAATGGAAGGTAATGTAGGATATGAACTTAAATCTACAGTACATGACTTAATTGTACAATAATTAATGAGATTGCGTACAGTTGATGACACTACAGAAAAATGGACACTAATTGATGGTATATGAAAAGTGTTCCAAACTTAGATCCACGTCCATTAGAGAACTGTTCAAAGCTTACATAGAAATTATAAACACAAATCACAGAATCACACAATGGGTCAGTTGGAAGGGACCAGAGTAGTTCATTTGGTTCAACCTCTGTGTTTAAGTGGGACCATCCCAGAGCACATGGCACAGGATTGTATCCGCACAGTTCTGCAATATCTCCAGTGAGGGAGACTCCACAGCCTCTCTGGGCAACCTGCTCCAGTGCTCAGTCACTGCACAGTGAAGTTCTTCCTCATGTTCAGGTGGGACTTGCTGTGCATCAATTTCTGCCCATTGCCTCTCGTCCTGTTGGTTGGTACCACTGAGCAGAGCCTGGGCCGTGCTCTTGTCACCCTCCCTTCAGATACTGACAGACATTGGTGAGGTCCCCTCTCAGTTGTCTCTTCTGGAAGCTGAACAGGCCCAGCTCCCTCAGCCGTTCCTCATAAGACAGATGGTCCAGTCCTTTAATTATCTTCACAGTCTTCTGCTGGACCTGCTCCAGGAGCTCCATATCTCTCTTTTCCTGATAAGCCCAGAACTGGACACAGCATTCCAGATGTGCCTCACCAGGGCTGGACGGAGGGGCAGGGTCAGCTCCTCTGACCTGCTGGTAAAGCTTTTCTCAAAGCACCCCAGGATCCCATTGGCCTTCTTGGCCACGAGGGCACTGCTGGCTCAGGGGCAGCTTGTTGTCCTCTAGGATCCCCAGGTCCTTCTCCATGGAGCTGCTTCCCAGCAGGTCAGCTCCCAGCTTGTGCTGGTGTGTGAAGTTATTTCTCCCCAGGTGCAGGAGCCTGCATTTGTTTCAAATAGATAATGTTTTCTTTCAAAAATTCTTTTTCTTAATCAAGACCTCTTGATCTTTGCTTTCTGTTGGAATAGTACTAATCCTGTGCAATTTCAGATAATCACAACACTCACTCATCAGAGATGAAAACAGGTTTTTGTGTTATTTGCAGACTTGAAATTAAGGTGTTTAACCTATACATTCTTTTCACTTTCACTGAGCTGTTTTTACTGCTCATTGACCAAAAGTTATTCACACTGCTGTCTGAAATTGCAGTTTATTACAGTTGTGATAGAATAATTATATTCTACTCTATACTAGAGCTGATAATAAGAGGAAAAACAATCATTTTATGTTGTCAAGTCCCTCAATCCATCAGTGGTGAATAACTTTCAGTTTTCAAAAAAAGGCCTCTCATTTGTCTGGACAGATACTTAGCTGGAGAACAGTGGCATGCCAGTATTATTGCTTTAAAAAATCAGAATTTAGGAGTAGTGCATGGACTCTTGTGGGAGAAGTAGATAAAAAATTTCATTAGCAATCCTGTGGCATGTTTGCTAGCAGCATTAGAAAGTGCTCTTCCAAGCAGCCCAATCAAGAAGTGAGTGTACAGGGACTTTATTACCTTTGAAGTATATTTTCTCAAATTACTGTCCTTTGAATTAGGCCTTTCTGTCAGATGCAATTCATGTTATATTGCCAGCTGTTGCCAGTACCTTTCCCTCATATTTTAATACAAAAAAGTTCCTTCAGTAGCTAATGTGTTCTTTCTTTTTAAATTAGATGGCTTTTTGTATATTCTGGGAAGCCAAAGGGAGGTCCTGGCTTCCAAAGTCAAATGAATATCATGGTGGTCTAGATGCAAAAACTGATGGATAGCCACTGGACTGAGAGAGGAATCCAGCATTTGCTGGCACACAGCTTTGTGCCTGCAGGTCTAAACAAGCTCCCTGTGGGTTCACCCTGGGTTTAGACAGTGACTGGTACTTAGGTGTGCAAGAATTACAGACAGAGGACAGTAAAAGGAGATGCCAGACATAAAGGCATGTGGCTGCTGCACATCAGTAAAGTCAAAGCTGTGTCCACTGTGGAGAGGTTTCCCTGTGAGCTTTGGTGAAATTTTTGTTGCTATGGGTAACATCACCCATATTAATTTGAATGGCCTTATGCCCAGCAAATGGAGAGTGAAACAAGCTCCAAAAGCTGTTAAGAGTTCACTTTCAATTGCAACTATCATATTTCCTTTAAGACTGTAAGGGTATCATGCATGTCTTGTGGCCGTAAAGAATTCTGCCTTAATAACATTTTAATGTTTACTAATATAAATCTACCTTCTTGTCACTGGCAGCACATTATTTTCTTCTAATAGTGGCATGCATTTGTAGCTACTCCCTCTGTGTACTGGTGTCAACAGTCCTGGTGCAGATAAGGGGTTGTCACTGCTTCCATGATAAATTTGTATCAACTAGAGCTAGAGCGTATTTCATTTGTCATGTTAGCTCATAAACTTGAACTTTGCTCAAAATTAGTTTATGGAAAATAGTTTATACAAAATATGCTTCTCTGATTTTTATTTTAAGAGGAAGCTACCATCTTATTTGAATATTACTTGTCTTTTAACAGTGACTTAGCTTTTTAAAGTAAGTGAGAGGATGTTATTTGATATTTCAAAATGTGGGCCAGAAGTCTTTATATTTCAATGAAAATATGACTGGATTAATTTTCTAAGGCATTCACTCAAACATTAGTGAAGTAAGTATTAAAATAAATATCAAAAGATAAACTAGAAATAGAATACATCTTCTAGCAAATATTTTCTGGATCTAACTCACGTTGCTTTAAGGTGCTAGGGAATGATGAGGTCCTATTTATGTACCAAAACAGGCCTAAAATGATACATGACAAATGGGCGGGCATTGCGTTTTTCCCTGTCCATTTTCACAACTGTTGTGATTATCTCATTAGATGCAGTACATTCAGTTGCTGTACGTTCATGTCAATCACTTCAGCTACACAAATCATTATTTCAGTGGAATTAATAGTCCTGTGTTCACTCCAGAAATTCGGTGATATATGTTCACTTATTAATTGTTTCCAGGGAAGACTGACATGAGCCTGTATACCTTTCTGCCCAACACACCCAGACATGCAGGTTTAATTTTGTGCAAGTATTCTTTATTTGCTCAGGCCCTAACCACTGTTGTGATTGGTAATAGATAAATGAGGAATCCAGATACAAATCATACAATAGCTTCCCTTCTAGTGATCCCCATAAAATCGTGATGCTTAACCTATAAATTGTTTGAATAGTTTTGGCTTTTCTTTTAAGATAAATTCTAACTACAAATTGCTGGAATGTTGTTATTGTGAATTTGGAATGTTGCTGTTGTGAATTGTTATTGAAATTTACTGAATTTAGATTTCTTCATCAATTCTTTCTGAAAATTGTTGTTGTTGATTTTTTCATGACACAAGAAGCATGACAAGGCATGAGCCAGTTCAATTTGTAGACATAAAAAAATACAAACCACTGTAACCCATCAAGCTAATTACGGTATTAAAAATTGACATTCCAGACTTCGTGCTTCTTTTTTTTTTAACTTCTGCACAATGACAAAAATGGATGTGGCGTACATGTGAAGCAACATGAATTTGCAGTCAGAAAAGAGAACTATTAGCAATAAACCTCCATGGATGCCGTCGTGAAGGACTTCATGTATCCTATTGTACAGCACTGGGATTACTCATAGTAGTAGTGATTTGTTCTGGGACTTTACAGGGTTGCCACCCAACCATTTTGTGGCTCCCAAGATATGCAGAGCTTTTATAAAACACAGAAGAGCTGAAGAGCATAGGGAAAGTACTTCTTTATACGTAGCCTTGCCACTTCGGAGACGCCAGGACATGCAGGTTTTACGGTGCCTTCACATTTTAAACAGAACTCTCCAGTGCTTTCACTAGCAAGTTGTACTTGAGAATTGATGGCAAGAATATGACCCCGGTGTGGTGTGTGCTTGCAGGCTGAGCGGTGGTGGGAGGCCAGCTGTGGAATGTGGGAAAGTGGCTGAACTGTTGAAGTCATGCAGGGAATGTTAAATGTGTCTCCAGCTGGCAGGGAGCTGTGGTTTAAACACAAGCTCCAGGTTCTGGGTATTGCCGAGTGTTCCCGGCACCCTCGGCTCCTGCTGCCCTCAGCATGGCGCCGATACAAGTCACAGATGGATCGAGAAGAAAATTAGATCCTTGTCGCCTTTTAGGGGAGTTTTAATGGCAAATGGAGTGAGGCAGTGAAGGCTTGAAGTTTCTTATTATGAGCTACGTGTTATGGTAGCACAACCAGTGAGAAGTGTGGTCCAGAAAAGTTAATGCTGCAAAGAAAAAGAGCTCTCATTTTTCTTTTAATCCTTGGGGTATGATTCTCTTAGAGAAAATGCAATTCACCCCTTTTAACAACCCGCTAAATTCAGTGCAGGGGGAGGGCTGGGGGTGTGTGTGTGTTCTCCTGCAGCTTAGCCAACACCTTCTAGATTCACAGTAAAAGCACCAGAGGCAGGGACCGCCACCTCTGTGGCATGGCAAAGAGCAGAACAAAATCCATTGGAGACGTGATGCAGCTCTTGTAGGTGGGCAGTTAGAATTTCCTCATGTCCCCCAGTATTCCTTGATTAGCAGAGCAGCTGCTGGGAATATCCCTAAGGGATACCTCTAACGGATATCTGCAAGTATTTTCACATGATTTTTTTTATCATGCTGATATCACTTTGCATCAGCCCAGAGCTGAAGGGAAAATATGCTGGGACAAATCCTGCCGAGGTGCCAGTGAGGTGACTGCTGGTCCAGGTGCACAGGCTGTGTAATTCCAGGTCTGTAGGGAGAAGTCTATCTAGATATACCCTATGATGTCGACAGGTATACAGAGAGAATGACAGTAAAGCTCGGAGGCAGCAACTGTTTTTCAAATAACATAGAAATTTATTAAATATTATTAAATCAGCAGTAGAAAACTGCTTATTACGAACTGCAATATTTTACAGCCAAACCATGCAAGTCCCTAGCAACAGTCCTTCTCTGGAAATTCCTTGTTGCCTTCCTAATGTTAATTTTCATAACAAGATTACAATTTCAAATCATAAAAAAGCACTGAAGGGCTCTTTCTCAGTTTTTGCTTAGCTAAAGACTCCACCCAAGTAACTCTGGTCATAAGACATTTTCTTCTGTTAGAGTCATAACTCAGGATGTGTCACAAATGCCATTAACATCAAAAAAGACACAGGCTGAGCCTCTTTATTTTTAATCCTGACCTCAGCCTAATCAAGCCTCTTGACTCTGGATCAGTAACAGAATGGAGAAACATGAGAAAAATGCACTTTTAAACTGTTCCTATGCAAGCAATAATTTAAGGGGGTTTAGGGATTAACTCTAGTGAATCAGATGTCAAACATTACTTTCCCCATTTAACCATACATACCCTCCTTGCCTACCCTCTCCCTACCCATGCACCTCAGTGAAGGCAGCAAGGGGACACCTGCCCATGCCTTTGCTGTTCCCTGGAAGAGTTTGGCACTGTCTCTCAAATTTGCCTTGCTTGATCATAGCATTCATCAGCGCTGCCTCTTGGAGGAAGGTGTCCCCACCTTGGTAACTACCTAGGGCCAGAGAGGAAAGTGTGCTGCAGACAGCAGGTGAGAGAGCAATGCATCTGGGACAGACATAGAGCCTCATTGAAGAGACTCTAGTTGGGAAAGGGGGTAAGGATACAGCAGCCAAGGGAACACAGGAGAGCAGCAACAGAAAGAATACCTTGCAAGCACATGGAAGCTCACCTTCCAGCCTCCTCCTCAGTCTGTGCTATGGGAATAAAATTCTTCTCACAGTCAGGAGCTGGAGTGCCTGAAAAGTAATTCTAGTGGTGCAGGAGGAAATGTGGGGGAAAAGTTTTGCTGAGCTGAGATACCACAGCCTGTATTTGGAGCAGCTGAGGCTCAAGCATTCCCTTCTGCTCACTCTGCCAGACATGCATTTTTGGCAGAAGAGCAAAAAGGACACCTGGAGGCAACAATACCTCAAATTACTAGAGGCAGGCTTGCAAATGCTCATCTGCCAAAACCCAACTTGTAGTAAGAACATTCACTGCTCTCCAGTAGCCAACAGAGTCCTTGCTGTATGGTATCAATAGAAGCAGCTGGTGCAAGTACTGGGTCTAAAGGAGATGAACAACAGACAAACATTAAGTGCTGTGATTTGTGCTCCAAGGTCTGCAGCTCAGTTCAGATCAGTATCCTATAATACAGAAGATACATTGTAAAACTAAAGCTGTTTCAGATGTCTTCTTTTGTAGCAGTATCAACTTTAAGCATCCATCTTTGTCTCCAGCCATTCTTTCTCCCCACATTACCCCATCAACAATGCCAGCAGAGCTGTTAGTGGGGCCATACAATGAAATAGATCTGGGAACCACTCCAGGTTAAAAATAAACAGCAAAAATGAATACTAGGAACAAGCAGCATAAAGGAGGAAATGTTTATGCTAGCATTGTTGCTGAAAGAAATTTAGGAAACTTTGCACTAGTGAATTCTCATTTACCATTGGAGAAAACAACGGATGATGTGCAAAGTAAAATGTGAGATCGATGTCCTGGCAGTCTGAGGAAGGCAATCACAATTAGTACTTAACCTTTATATCTTATAAAAGGGATTATATTAATGTGAGATACTACTAATTTATTACATAAATGTTATTGCCATATAGAAAACTGCCTAGAATCAGGCACTTCTGTAATCTGTAAGTTAAATATGGTATAATAGAGGAAAAAGTAATTGTGAAACTCAAACTAGAATTAGGAGGTTTCTAGAGAAAATCCTCTGCCATAGTGTTAGAGTATTCCAATTCTAGATTTTGTTGTCTTTGGTATAAAATAAACCAACAGTCGTGATAAAAGTCTAATTGAAATATATTTTTAAATACATATTTATTTTTATAATTACAAATGAAATCAGGAAATTAATTTAATCTCGAAGTGTGGAAAGGGGAAAATGAGCTACCTTTTCTGAGTAAACAGTGATTGCTGTTGTACAGAATAAGGAAATAATCCAATCAGTCAGTGTGTTCTTACTGGTAAAACCATCTTCATATCACTGGATATGAAAACGTAGATAAAGTGAAAATTGAATGAGGAAGGCATGTAATATTTAGGGAGAAATCAGATTTGCAAAGGCTGAGATGTATTTGTAAATACTTCTTTTCATTCATGTAAATAGGGCACAGCACACTGTACTTCATACCTGCAGCTAAAAACAAACAAGGAAAGCAGAGCAGCGAACAACTGTGCACAGATGTTGAGGTAGCAGGTGTGTGGTGGAGCGGGGTGCTAGAGGCAGAGGTCTTCCCACACCCAAGGAGCTTTGCCAACCTCTTCTAACATCCTAACACCTCGAAGAAACCTAATTTGCCTTAAAGCATGGGTCTGTTAATTAGTTTCAAACATAACCATATCTTATCTGTCTGGGGTTTATGCCTTATAAAGTGGATCAAAAGACTGGATAGTTTGGAGGACTGTCATTTCTCTGATAAGGAAAGAAATATCTGAAGAATTTTTTGAGTTGCTGGAATTTGGAAACTGGGNTTTGTTATTTTTGCTGCATGGTGTTTATCCCTGATACTGATGGAGACATTAGCTCAGATTGGATGTGTTTTGTCTCTGGACCCTCCTTGTGTATCCATCTTCCAGATCAAACGCCTCCTTGTATATTTAAAACTCCTTACTTCCATGTCCTGATTTATGGAAGCTAGGGGTAAACCTTTATCTTCTTCCTGACTAATAAAAGACTTGATGGAACTACACTGCTGTAAGATAAATAATTTTTAATCAAGTGCTGCCTCTGTGGCCTGCTCTCAATACTTTCGCTTTTCACAGATTGTGCAAGTAACTTCAGCAGAAGTTATGTGGTTTCTGATTGTTCAGTTTTCACTTATTTTACGTCTCATAATTTATAATGCTCAAGATTTTAGAATGAGAGTGTAGTTAGTTTATAAAGACGAGAATGATTTTGACAGGCCTTTATTTAAAAAAATCTTTTTTCTCCCAAACATACCTAATTTCCAATCTGATGTTACCAACTAAAGGCATAGTGGCCAGCAGTAAGGGGACAAAGTTGTCAGTGTTCCATGACTGTTTGTTGTTGATGTGAAATGAGATGCTGGTCTGAGCCTGTGTTTGTTGTACTTACAGAGGCCACTGTCTCAGTTGTCACCCTTCCTCAAACACTCAGCAGAGAGTCAAAAAAGGGAACTGCACACTCATTCTTTTTGAAGGCAAACCTCCTAAGGCAGGTTTGAAGTAAATCCATAGGGCAGATGGGGAAGCTTCCTCTCCCACTGCCCATATTGAAAAATGTGATCTAGGCATTTCCAGACCTACTAAACCAGCTTTAAGGTAGAAAAGGAAGGATTTGCTGTTAAATTCGAGAAGAATTTAAGTTTTAACTTTGGGATTAATGTCTTAATCCAAATTTAAGCAAGTTCTTAACTGCTAAAAACCAAACCTTTTGAGATTTAACATGAAAATCATGCCATGCTGGCTGTGATGCAATAACTGAGGGTCCAGGCCAGATGCAGGTCACTTTTTCTGTAATTGCCTACCATTAGACTTTAAGATTTCAAAGGCAATAAGTAGGATGATATTCAGTGAAAAAAAAAAATTACAAAATTATATCATCAGGTAGGTTTCAAGGACATAAAGAGGCTACATAAAGTACTG
>VZUA01092500.1:41685-51774 GCA_013401035.1 Horornis vulcanius
GTTATTTGAGTTTTTTTTTAGTTTCTCGGGCTGGGGGTGGTTTGAAACTATATTAGTATTGTTTTTAATTATGCGTTTGGTGCTTATTTGACCAGACAGTGCCCTGCTCAAGCTCGCATTGCAGGGAGAGTGTGTGCTTGTCATCCGAGATGTGTGTAAAACACCCGGGGAGATCCTGCAAGGAGAAATGGACGTCTGGGCTGCTGGGTACTGAATCCAGCAGTTATCTTAGCTGCAATAGTAATTAAATTTGATTATTTTTCTTCTTATTATACTGGCACAAAATGGGAGTGGGAAAATATCACTGAAACAATTAAAACTGGCAGCGAAAAATAAGAGGGTTTTTTTTCCTTCCCATACCTCCAGCATAGTTACATTTATAACTGAGTATGTGTCTCTTGTGGTCTCGATTACATCCTGTGTTTTTAGCTGGCAGTGTTTCCTCTGCAGAGGCCCTGTTCTGTATGCCAGCATACATTTCTGTGTATATTAAAAGAACAGAATCAAGATGAAATAGTAAATGAAACTAAACCCCCACCCACCCCCCAAAATGTGAGGGTTTGATACTAATGCTTGGCACAAAATTAAAAAGGTATATCTACCATCATGTTTCTTTTTGTAAAAGCAAGGAGTCTGCTAGCTTTTGTTATTAAGGAAGATGGAGCAATTCGTTTAAGTCATCAAATGTGTTCCACAGACTTCTCCCATTCCATTTAGTATTTAAATATTTGAAGACTATTTTTCAGTAATGTTTTCTGAAAATGGAGCTTGGCTGCAAGTCCTCACCTACAGAAACATCTTTTTTTCGGTTTGCATTGAAGCATTTTTGGAACAGTGAGCTCTGCTAACAGCTGTATCCAATCTTGAGTAAAATCACTTCCTGAAAAAAAGTGAAATTAAACTTAATATACAAGCTTGCTTGGAATATAATACCATGGAGTTAGGGAACTTTGTGATTATGAAACTGAATCCATTCACCCTGCTGAGGTAATTTCTTGTAAATTGTACACTATGGAAATCTTTAATCAATGTCAATGTTTTTAAAACTAAAATTCATACGATTCAAATGTGCTTTTTATTTCCCCTCACACAGAGAGTTTGGTGGAGAGTTTGCTTGGTTTTATATTTTAAAAAGAATTTTTTGCTGTGGTTGTGTGAGGTGGGAAAATAGTTAGGGCACAAAGAATGGCACTCTTATCTGTCCTAAGTGTTTGGCACCATAATTCAGCATAGTCATAAGACTGATTTAAATAGTGAAATATTTAAAAGTTACATCTGAATTACAAAAAAATTACAAAATCAGACTGTTTTTCAGTTTAATACTGCAGTGTTACACAGAAGAGATGGGAGATGTTTAGTATTTTTTAATGTATTTTACGATGAAATATGAGGTTCTTTATATATTTATGCTCTGATCCAAAGGTTGCATCTGAGCTCACCTGTGTATTGGTGAGCGTCACTCTTGTGGTATAGACTGGAACTGTGGAACAGTGCTCAGCTCACAGCCAAACTTAGGCTATTGAGCCTGAACCCCACTTCTGGAGACTGCACTGCTCAGGGCACAGAGCCTCAAGAGGCAAAACAGAACCAAAAGCATCCATGAAATGAAGTGATATATTAGAGTTGTTGACACAAGTCTGTCATTCATGAGACTTCATGATGCAGGGCCTTAAAGCAAGACCAAAAAGACAAGCCACCAAACCCAAATTGCTCAATTGTTTTTAATTAGACTAATGGAATGTTTGAATCCTTATAGGGGCTGAGCAGCTGAGTCTGTCATTGGGGCACTCCAGTAAAGCCCTGCCTTAACTGGTACCTAATTCTGTGGGCACCTAAGGACCAAAATATACTCTGCATGTGTTTCTGCATTCAGTAGTTTGGAAACAATATAAGGGAAGAGATTCAAATGTGCTTTTCTTTTCTTTGGGACGAGTGCCATAGCCACAGGCTACAGAGTCTATTCCTCTTCTTCCTTACTAGCATTATTGCATTATTTTATATAAACTGTGGCCATATTGATAGTAGAAACTGAGAGAGATCCATGCCTGAGTGCTCAAGGCAGCAGGTACTAGAATGGGGTGTGTATGCTGGCTCCAGGTTGAATTTAGGGCTCCTGTTTCCATGGGGTATTCCAAATGTCTGTTTCTTCTGCAGCTCCTTGCATATATGGTTTTCTTCAGAAGCATGTGTGGCTTCTCTTCCCTTTTCCTTTTCTCATGGCATGAGTAACCTGAGGGCCTACCTTGGAGCAGGAAATTCCAGGAGGGGGAAGGCCACCTACTATGTGTTACAATAGCCAAGTGACTGCCATTTAACTTCTCATGCTGTCAGCTTTAAAGAGAAACCCTCCTGTCAGCAGAACTTTGCTTTAAAATCAAATTCCACTTCCTGATTTACCAGGAGACAATAGGAAAATCAGTAGTTTACAAAATACTGTAAAATACTGTAAAATACTCCAAAATCTTAGGTAAATTAACTTTTATATAAACACTGGCTCTTTTGTCATATTTACCTAAAAAAAAAAAATACACGAATTTCTCTATCATATTGTTGCTTCCAGAAAGTAAAAAGGGTAAATGTTTTTAACTCTTAACGCAGGTGCTCATATGCACAACATTTGCCTTATGGTAAGTCCAGTCTTCAGTAGTATTTGCTATTTTTGTGATCCATCAGTCTAGAGAACTTGCAGGACAAGTTACTTATCTAATGTGAAGGTGGTGGGTTTCTGTTACTGCTTTATATGCTAGTTTACTTAATTGTTGGATTATCTGAATTCTTCTGTGAAAAATATGGGTATAAATTGCAGTTGAAATATTTGTACAAAAAATACCCATTGGAAGTTTTACTTTAATGCAAATGAAAATAATTGCTATCACCCCAACTGAGCTTGGTCATAGTGCTTAAGGAAGCAGAGGCTATTCCTTAGGGCTTTGGATGTCTTATGGTTGGAGCACTATATTTGAGTTGGATTTCTTGTAAAATGTAGAATGCATCCTCATCTGCTGTGTGACAAAGCCCTCTTGGAAACAGAATTGATTTTTTCTTAGCATGATTGCTCTTTATTTTATCCAAATTTGTGTAACTAAAATTAAAATTTGGACCACCCCAATAATTTTGTTTTGCCACCAACAAAAGAGCATTTTTTTCATTCCTTGTCCAAATTGTTAAGATGCCCCTGAGGACCTTTGTTTACAGTGTCTTCTCATTCTTTTTTTCCTTGACATTCTGCCCTCCCTCCAGCAGTGAGATACTAATTAAAGAGAGGACACAGTGACCCTGGGTTGTTTAGAAGTCACTGGGGAGTAGTGGTGGCACAATGACAAAACCATCCCTGCAGGAAGTAATCAGACTGGAGACCCAGCACAATACTCACTTCCATCACCTGAAAAACCCTTTCAGTTTGGAGATCCATCCCAGAAGCAGATTTATTTTCCCTTTAATAAAGTATCTTCATTACAAACAAAGCCTCCATATCTCTGTTTCAGTCTGTTTAACAGGGTTATTATACAAGTACTGTTTTTCTTAAACAATTATTGAAAAATATTTCTCTTAACAGCATTTGTAAACTAAAAGCAGTGTTAAGAATAGCATGTAAGAAAACATCATCACATTTATGTTTAATTTCAAGGAAAAAGTAGTCAGTTATCTGTATCGTCCAGCAGGATTATGGTTTTATCTAGTATATAGGAATTTTGCAATTTTATGATGGCTATTATTACTTAATTACTAGCTCATAGAGACTAGAGGTGTTTTACGAGCACCTAGCAACAGAGAAATCCAGGATTCATTCCCCACTGGGTTTTGTAAATTGGACCAAAAAGTTCACTTTGGATTGACACCTGTGCAAACAAGATTTCTGTTTATCCAGAACACTCTGCCACAGGGCATTTCCAGTGTAAGGTGAAGGCTGGGCCCTGCAGTGTGTGCTGGGGCACTGCCTGCTCCCGTGCAGAGCTCTGCTGGCGGAGCCACGGAGGCTCTGTTGGAATGTAAGTGCAGCCAGTTGGAGAAATCAGCAGCCTCTAGGCCTAGCCCTCAGTCTTCAGCGTTATCTGTACACTCTTATCTTGTACCGTGAAAGAATCCAGCTGATTTCAGTAGCTCTCCACTGGGGCTGGCCTGCGCAAATCAGATTGCAGTATTGAAGTTAGCAACATGATACCCATCATTCCATTACATGGAAAAAAAATCCCACTGTCTGCGAGCTGGATCAGACTGCAGACAACATGCACTTGAAAATCCATAATTAAGGGATTTTTTTATTTTTACTTTTATGGATTTTTTTCTTTCCCCAATTAAGAACAAAATTAGCTAGGATAAAAAAATTAGGACAAACGTTTAGAAGAGTCGTGTATGAGGGAGAGAACACCATTGTGTCTTATTCCACAGCCTGAACAGATCAGTGTCTTAAAAGTAATATCTAAACTGAGGTTTTGTCTGTTTGGTTTTTTTAACTAAGTATTCTTGGTAGTATGTTGATACCTGGAATAATAAGGTTTACACTTAACAACAAAACATTGTTTCTTTAGCCCTTTAGTTTTTTAAACTTTAAAGTTTTAAGGTAACCCAAGTATGGTAGACATGGATCCACTGGTCATGGTTCCACACATCTAACATGACTTTCACTTTTGAGTTAAAGGGTGTAAAACATGTAGGGAAAAAACAAAACAGCAGTGTATACATATTTACAATTTTGCAAAACCTTTGATTATACCAGTCAAAACTATCCTGATCAAATGTAAGGTTTTCTCTGTAAGTATCCATATTCTAGGTAGTAGGCACCAGAATTTTGATAGCATTTGTTCTGTAAACTCTTTTTTCCTTCTTACTTTTTAATGACCTATTGGTGCCTCAAAAACTAAGGTGCTGTCTGTTTAGATTGGCTCATGGTCTTGCATCTTCAGGAAGGCCCAACACCTAAACCATCCTGGAAAATAGATTATGCCCCTCCCTGCAGTGACCCTGTGACCCTTCACACCTACCCAGAGTGTGAGCTGGCTGTGTAACTAGAGACACACGAAGTTACCACTGTCTGGGCAGCAGGAAAGAGCTGAGTGTCGAATACTATCAAAACTCAACACTGTGACCAGATCTGTGCCTGGTGGGACTGTTTGGCTATGCAGATGTGGCCCAGGTCATGTAGGAGCACACACGAGCTGCATTGCTGCTGCTGAGGCAGAGTGCACAGTGCAGAGCTTACAGCTGTGGAGGCAGAGCGGTACCTGGAGCCCACCTGGAACTCCTGGCAGCTTCCTGCACTGGTGCCCCCTTCGCTGAATGCAGGCAGTGTCACAGCACTGCAGCCAGGCAGGGTTTCTGGCGCTGCTCAAGGAACAGACTCAGTGTCGCTGATGCAGCAGGCGCTGCCCTGGGTGGAGCAGTGGTGACCAGCATCCTCCCAGGTGTTGGCTTTTGGCTGTCTGAGCATTTGGACCATTTGTGGGAGGCAAAGACAGGCGTGAATGTAGTGACTGTCCACAGGAAAGAGCCTGCTTAAGATGAGAACATTGACCTTTCGGGACTTCGAGGTTGGAGTAGGAGGGAGGCACAAAGGGACCAAAAAATGTGTCAATTTGGGTAATCTTCGGTTTCAGAGCGGGACATGTTTGAGACAATGATGAGGCACAGCTATTGCTGGACTAAAGCTGTCACCCTTCAAAACCTTGGGAAAAAGATGACATACAGTTTGTTTTTTAAGTAGCCTTTACCAAGGAGAACCCATTTGTGCCAAGTTTTCACTGCATCATATCGTGCAGCTCATGCAGCTTTGATCCAGCACAGAGTTTACTTGAACTTCATTTAATATCTCAGGGAATCACTGCAGCATTGATTCCAACCAAAACGTGCCAGCCAGTGTTCTTGACCTTGCTGTTGCTTATTGCACTGCCCATTTGACTGGATTGTTATTGTTCAGATTCCTTTCTGGTTTTGTAATGGCTGCATTTCACATTAAAGTTCAATGGTTTAATTAAGGAAATGACTGAATAGGAAGTTACTGTAACCATGATTTCAGCTGTTGAAGAAAAAGATTTGCCCTGCATGTGAGGAAATTTGTGAACCTAAGCTTTTTGTTAAACGTGCAACATCTCAACATTGTTTTTTAAGCCGCTAATATTCAGATTAATAAATCACACAATTTTCCTTCTCTTTGTAGAGGTTTATTAGTTTGTTTCCAAGCACATAGTATACCACTATGTGGTCTTTCACTGAAACATGGTTTTAAACAGAGATTATTTCCTTTGCAAGTTTCTTTGAGATTTGAAGAAAAAACTAAGGATATTCTGTGTTTGCAAATGTCTCTCAAAATGAGAACATTTTGTGTGCAGCTACGTAAACCCCTGAGTAACACTTACTTTCAGTTTTGAGGCTGGTCAGAGTTCTGCAGTCAGACTGCATCTTGATGTTACTGTTGGGTGGGATTTAGAAGTTCTGCCTCTTTTCCCAGGTCTAGCCAATCCTGTTATGTGTTACAGCTGCTCTCTACATCAGAACATTAGGAAAACATATATATGAATATCTACAGATTTCAACTGTATCAGTTTTCTTTTCCACTTCATAGCACACCCACATAAAGCAGTTGATTCAGTCTCGCTAAGGAGTGTGGTAATTTTAAATGTCTGCTTTGAAGGGTGGAATAAGTGGCTGGCATGGATGTGGAGAGTGAATGCTATGGCAGGGAGAGACATCTCCTAAATCAGGTCTGCTACAAATGAAGTCTCAGTGAAGAGAAGGAGCTCATATCTATTCAGGTAGTTCCAAGTCCCCATTCTGCCAAACGACGTGTTTATTGGTTTGATCAGCTACCAAAAAATTGCAGTGGCACAGTAAATAGTATTGAGCACTATCTGCTTTCTGAAGCCTGGAGTTTCGCAGCTTGAAGAGGCAGGGTTTCCCTTCCTCTCACCCCACCACCCCCCCATGTTTACTTTATAGTTTACAGTTCATGAAAGAAGCAAGAAGGAGGAGTAGTCCAGCACAAACTCAGATCTGTAGGTAGATACCATAAAATAATTTCCATTGTAGGGTGAGCTGCCTAGCTAGGCAGTGTCAGTCAAGAAGTAGCTGTGGTTAATGATAGGCACGTTGCCTGGCTGGCATAGCATTTTAACAAAGGAGTTCTAGCACAGTTTTGATTCAACTCTAATTTTATCAGCCAAACAAAATAGGAAATCAGTAATCAGACAATTTTAAGTATTTAAACCAACTGTACTTGAGGAATCTGAAATATAGATTATAGGAGAATGCACTATTTTAAATGGAAATTTTATGATAATACATTCTAGAATTAACCTTTTAGTTAATTTAAGACAGCCTTTTGTTTTGTTAAAAAATTAAAGGTCGTCTGCAGTGGTGACATTTCAAAGACTTAACCTGAGTTTTTTAGTGGAAATAAACAGATTTTTTTCTGTGTCCTACAATGACATTAGTAAAAACTAAGGGATGCAAGGGAGCCCAGCATGAGTTGTTATTTGTGATACTGCTTAGGCTGATTTGTGGCCAGGTATTACATATTTTGATTTAAAAAATGTAATATTATTGTTTGATTTTCTTTAAATGAAGATGCAAACTAGGCTTTATTTTGCAGTTTGTCATTTTTATCTCAAAGACTCAGCTTCTTCTCCTATTTTTCTTTTCCATTCTGTGAGAATGAAGAAAGAAAAATTTGGTCAAATCTGCTGGTGAAACTAATGCATAGCCCACTGAATATAGTCACCAAGAGATTAATGCAGCTCTCTTGTCTTTTTTTCACTCTGGCTTAGCTCCTGCAAAATCATGTGCCTACACGATTTACACCCATGAACTGTCATATTGTATGTCATCGCTAGGAAAAAAAGTTTTATTCTATCTCAAGCTACCAAATACTGAATCAGATTTAAGAAAGTCAGAGACCTCGGAGTGTCAGAAAAAGTTGAGTTAGTTACTGGTTGTAGGAGCAGTTGAAATTAGTATTACAGCATAAGGATTTTTCTTTACTCATACCTCCTGTCATTACATTTGTAGTTGATTTCAGAACACTCCTTTTTCTCTGGGTAGTGTCACTCCCATACATGCAAGCACAGAAGTTAATGGTGTGCTTAACACAGTCTGAGGCACTGTTGGGAGCAACCCCTCTGTGGAATCAAGTAGCGACTTCAGTGGAAATGTTATGAACAAGGGGATTAAAATGGAAGTATTTAGGCATATTTAGATTTTCAACTTTCATGTCTTTTAAGTGATGTTGGTAATTCTGGAGAAAATTCTTCTTGAGTTGTGAAACAGTGGGCTCTCCTCAGAAAACAATCTAGAATTCCTTGGATGCAAAATGTATTTTTTCACTTAGTGCAGAATGTGATTTATGTAACATCTCAGCTGACATGATCTGACATGTTTTTATGAATTCCTTTGCAAGGCAAAAGTGCCTCTAGTTGCAATTTATAGTAATGAGACTGTCTGCTGCAGAGTAACTGATTACAATGAAGGTATAAGAAGCAGGCATGTTTGCCTTTCCAACTCATTACCCTTCCCTTGTTTCTTGAGTACCTAAGCCCTTGTTCTGGAGCAGTGGTATCTGTGGGTCTCCAAAACATTCTGTTTGTCCAAACACATTTTTTGTATTTCACCAAATATAGTCAGATGGTATTTTGGACTGGAGTTCAGCTAATTGGGTTGAATACTATCTCTGACAGATAAATTCAGAAAAAATACACCAAAGCTTCATCTGTAAACAAATTATGTAAACAAATATTTTCTTGAGAACTTTTCAATGATCTTTAGAATAGTGAATGGTAAATTGTGTCTTAGGGTCAAAAGCAATATTATGATAGTGTCCACTTGCCTTCATTATGTACTTATGGGTTATATTAGGGGACAAGTGGACCAGGTCCTGAAGTGGGCAGTTGAAGGATAAGTAGCCAAAGCCTGATGTGTATGCTTGGGCATATATTCACAAATTCATGTTAAAATACTATTGAGAAAGTTATCCAAATTTAAATCCTGCTAGAAAAAGATCATCTATTTCCTCCTAGTGAGTACTCATAGAAAGTTCCCGTAGCCATTTGCTGAAATAATTTTTGTCTTAGAGCCCCATTCAGCAAACACAGCTGGGAGTTTTGCTCTTCTGAGAAATTAGTGTAGCAAGCTGTACTTGCAAGCACGGAAACATTGTGAAGATCTGGCCCCTGGGGAGCTTAGTGCAAAATTCTTTTTGAACATCCCAGAATGGAGAAAATCCTGACTATGCAGAGCCTCTGACAGAAGCTGCAATAGTGGAAGATAGGGGGAGGAGTTGCCAAGGCAGTGAAGAACTTCAAAGAACACTGGAACTAGGGGCGAAAGTTCAGCCTAATTCTTGTGTTATCTGAACTCGCTCACCCACCTCTCTTGCAGCACATCTGCATAACACGTCTGAGGTCTGCTTGTTGCAATAACTTCACTTTTCCGGAATATGACTGGAAATGTATTGTTCAAAAAATGGTTGTCAGTGAAAATGTTTCAAGTAAAATTCCATGAGGGAGCCATTGAGTGAAGCCTCCTCCCAGGAGGGACACACACCTGCCCACCTTGCCTTCCCCCAGCTTTGTGCTCCTGCCACTTAACTTGTCATGGTCTTGTTAGACACCTCAGTGACCAGCTCAGCTCCTTGACATGGCAGAAAGAAAAGCTGTGGGGTTAGTGCCTTGAATCAGTAAGCAAAAGGAACAGTGGATTAAGCAAAGGGCTCATAAGGGCTCAAGAAGCTCAGAGCAGGAGGGGGGAAAGGAGTAGAAGCTTTCTTCCTTTTCAGCATCTCTGAGCATTAAATATATTGAGGAATAAACTCAGTAAATCACAAGAGCACAGTGTAAGTGCTTTCATTCTGGGTGAAATCTGGGACTTGCTGGTAAATCTATTGATCAGACCAGGGTTTCATTTCAGGTTTTATCTTTGATTTATGTGCATTGATATTCGTGAACAGACCTTTGAAATATGGCTGTGCAGTATCTGATAAATACTTTGAATCCAACTCAAGAGAATGTGTTGAAAACAACTCTAAGAATCTATTTACCTAAATAAATGTAAAACTTAATTATGATGCAATAAAATATTTTCCCACCATGATTTGTGCTGCTG
>VZUA01092500.1:62051-88448 GCA_013401035.1 Horornis vulcanius
CGTATCGGAAGCAGGTAAGGGAGGGTGTGTGCGGATTTGTGGCCCCCCTCCCCGCGTTCCCCCCGCAGCCCCGAGGTGCTGGGGGAGGAGTGGGGAGAGGGGTGGCGACTGGCGTGAGTTGCGGCTTGCAGCCTGCTGACTTCTCGAGAGCTGGGATTTGAAAAAAGAAACTCTCTTCTCCTTTATTTATTTATTTATTTAAAACCTCCTCTTAAGAGCCGTGCCTTGACCTTGTCGAGTGCCGGGGCCGCCGCCGGCGGGTCACCTTCGCGGGGCGTGCGGGGCGGTGCGGGGCGGCCGCCGGGGGCCGGGCGGGTGCCAGCCCTGCCGGGCTCGTCAACAGGTTAGAAAGGACCCGATGTCGCAACAGCGAAACTTGGGGCTGAATGTTTTTCACTCGGCGTGAAATGAGCGAGGGGATCCGGGCGCATTTTTTCTTTCAAACAACCCTCCGGAAAACCTCCGTCGCCCTTCGGGTGCGCCCCAGCTCCCCCCGAGGGGGGGCACAGGGGGACCATGGGACATTTTATAGGCAGAGAGATCTCTCTGATAAGCTCGGAGCACTCGAATCTATGGAGCTGTACTGAAAGAGGTATTTCTTTGTTTGTTTGTTTAGTCACTGGAAATAAAATATTTGAAATAGTTGCGTTACAACCTTGCTGTACCGTTTGTCTTTGGCTGCACTTTTTGCGCACACAAGACGCGATGTTGGTATTAATCTTACATTATTTACTGCTTGGTGCATTATTTTTCATTGACTCTTCGATTAAATTTAAAAACAGAAATGATAAAAACTTACTTTTTAAGTTAATGGGAAAGCGTGCTCTCTGTGTGTGCCAGAGGGTAAATGGAGTAGAGGTCACTGACAAGCTACCGGCTTGACAAAGCATGCCAAAAATACTATGGCAGGCTTCTTTCCAGGTGAGAAAAAATCCTTCCGTGTCTGCTGCACTTAGTAGCTGAAATGAGTAATTTGACGGGTTCAGCAGCAATACTAGGGAAGTTTGTCCTATTTTGCTTGGGGTCAGAATGCATTAAGGGTAGAAATAGGAAATCAGATATTACTGCTGCACACAGCAAAGGGCTTCATATAAATAATGAGGACAAAGGCTTGGAAATTTTTGAACTCTTGGTACATTGTTGGGATGACACATGTTAGACACACACGTGTGGCTGACCTGCATGACAGTTAAAGTTAGACACTCATATGTTCTTGAAGCTTAAGTAAAAATTGCCATTTCCTTTCTCCTCCCTGTTATTTCATAGAAATATCTTTTTGATAAGAATCACTGGTGTGTTATCTCAGCAGCGCTCTGCAGACACTGCCCAGCAGTGCATGGAGTTATCTTTGCATCTTGTACTCAAAGTGTTCAAGTCCATACATAACAAAACATGCTTATTGTGTGCGCTGTTTTTGGTTTGTTGTTAATAAATGTCCTGGATACGCCCATGCTGATCATCTTGCCTGGTGCTCCTGCATACTTTATAAATGAATCCAGAGCATCAGATACAGTTTCGCGCTCTCCCTGAGAGGACCATTAATCAAGGAAGGCCCCTTGTGTGGCTGTGCAGTGTGCCGGGTGCGGGGCAGGGTGTTGGCAGGAGCCGGGGGCAATGGGGCCAGGCCTCGTGCTGGCAGGGCTGTGTTTTATGTGTGGATGTGAATTTGCCTGCTGGTCTGGAGCAGGCTGATAAGATGCTCTTCTTTTCACAGTGCACTCCTTAGATTCAAAGAGCTAAAAGGGCCGACTGAATCAGAAAAACAAACAGACCCTTTTCCCCCAATAGGCAGAGAAAGAAATGAATGCAGGGGTATTATGTGGGCTTAAGACCCTGGGTACCAAAGGTTTCTTTTG
Source organism: Horornis vulcanius (assembly GCA_013401035.1). Taxonomy (NCBI): domain Eukaryota; kingdom Metazoa; phylum Chordata; class Aves; order Passeriformes; family Scotocercidae; genus Horornis; species Horornis vulcanius. The sequence continues at coordinate 63,908 of VZUA01092500.1, forward strand.
TTAGTGTGTAGCTATTCTCTGCTCAAACACTTCCTACATAAGGAGCCAGGGTCTGTGCTTTTCTCCAGTTAAGTCCATGGAAAACTCCTATTAACTTCATTCATGTAGAATAACGTCGATTAGCAATTGGCTTTCTGATCTCCCTTTCACTCAGACTTCACCATCAGCTGTGAGCTGATGTCAAACAGTGCTGAAGAGCGCTGCAAGCCTGATTTTTTAACTCTTAATAATTAAGAAGTCTCTGTATGCTCTGTGTAACCCGTATTCAGACAATTGCATTGTAGTTGAGCTTTAGCCTGAGACACTAGGTACTGTTAGCGTAGGAAAAGTTGTCAACCAATGTCTCTAAAAGGAGTAACTGGATTTCCTATGCTAACAGTGTGTAGTAAGTGAAGCTGAAACAATTTTAAGTAACTTATAAGAGAAACTAAAATCTTTTGAGCAGCTTGTATGTCTCTATTAGTATTTTAATACATATCAGAATAATAAAAGAACACTTCATGTTTAGTACTGTCCTGTTTCATTTTTAAGATTCTATAGCAGATGCAGTTGAAAAAATGAGTGATTAACTGATAAAAGGCAAGGTGACACTAACCTGATTTATTTTTAAGGCATTGTAATATAATGTGCATTTCTACTTTGAAACATTGACAAAATGCCAGATAGGTAGAGTACCCATCCTCTCTTTCATCCTCTCTGTACCCGTCCTCTCTTTTTGTTTTCCCAAATAACTATGTCTTGTTTTATAAGCAAATCTGTTCTTATAATATTACATTTGTTACCTGTTGTATCTACGCTGTACGACTCAAGCATGTAGGAGTGAGTCAACATTCTCAATTTCAGGTCAGATTTGATTGGCCTGATCATCTTATCTTCTATAGTACTTGTAACAATACCAAAATGTGGTTTCTGCTCAAAAGGATTTCCTGCATTATGGGCAGACTGGCGTATTAAAAATACTCTTACCAGGCTTAAAATTGAGACGTTGCTTAAATGAGTGACAGCTCATCTGAGAATTAATTTTACATGCAGATGTGGGTCTTGGTAAAGAATGAAAGCCACACAATATCTGGAATAATAACTTATCACAACACTCATAGCCACACATCCTGCCTGAAAAAGATAGGTGTAAGCTAATATTTTTGCTATCATGGCTACTTGAGCTACTGCAAAGAATGCACATGTGTGCATCCGTAATGAAAAGGAAACAAAATGACATACAATACAGTGCTTAATACAGGCTTTTTTAGCTCTTGGTTTGTTGAGAACAAGATGATTCTCTGTCCCTCCTCCCACTTTTGTCATTCTCATGTAAATCGGGAGGCGCTTCTCTGAAGTAAATATTTCTACACTCTGTAAAATTATCGTAAATGGAAAATTAGGCTTTCTCCTGCCATCTGCTCTTTGAATCAACAGAGCTGCTCCAGCTATTTGATTAAGGATTTTAAATCGCTTTGTGCAGGGAGGTTCCTCTGCTCTCAGGTTTCCCGAAGAGGAAGCCAGAAGCAGCTCTGGAGGTCTGGGAAGGAGGCGATTGCGGGGTCCTACCAGCACAGCCTGGGTGCTCAGCCCCGTGTCTGTGCCTTTTAACAGCTTTGCCCAGTAACCGTGGTTCTTGTTACATTTTGATGAGTGTAATGTTTATCTTGCCGGCATAAGAAGATTTACATAGTTTGCTGCTTTCGAGAGGATTACCTGGGTGTAGCTGCACGTGGGGAATTTAACACTGATTTGATGTTTGGCCTGTGTATGGGGGGACAGACAAAGCTTTTGATCAATCTTTTCATGTTGCTCTGTTAATATCAAGTGTTGTGTGGCAGGCTGGGTTTTCTAAAAGTTAAGGTGGGTTTCTAGCTGTACTTAAATGGAGAAAGCTTTTGCCAATTTCAGGCTAGAAGTGTAGATTAGCCTTTCACTCTGTCTATAGGTTTTATCTATCAAGAAGCTCCATCTGTAACCCCGCTTTACAATTTCCCAGTTGGTGATGTGTGTGGTGTCTGTGTGTGTGAGAAGGAACCTGATTAAACTTGCAAGATCTGGGCATGGTCATAACTCAAAACATGCAGCTCCATGGAGCAGTCTGTGCCCAGAGGGATTTGATGACACCTCCTGTGTGTATGGATGGTGCTGCGGTGGGGGAAGGCTGAGGTGCCTAGAGTGAGCTGTTATCTGTGGTTACAGAAATACTTGGGATTTGTTTCTTTTTGTTTCTTTCAGAACAGTAAAAATTGTCATTTTGTATCACTAGCTTGAAGAGACAGACTCTGTTTCCCTTTACATTGTATACAATGTTAAAGAATCTGCCTGGGTTTCACAAAACTGAACTCCTACATTAAGTACTAGTAGCTACTTTAATTTTTAAGTGCATCTATAAGATTGCTTGTGAAGTTCTGCTTTATTCTCAAGGGAGCAAAACTACTCAGTCAGTGGGTTTCTATACTTGTACCGAAACGTGAATGAAAGAAATAAAAGGAAACACCTTATCTTGTTCAGGCATGATGTTATAGATTATGAAAAGTGATATAATTGTCTTATCTGTACTTGGCAATTTAAAGTTTTTGTTTAGTATTTCTAACAGGGTGAATAATATATTTCTGTCTCTTTAGAAATGTTATTGTTTAAAGTATGTCTTTGCCATTTAGTTTCACATGGAAGGGAAGATAGAAGTCTGTGTCTTGAACATCTGCTGTTTTGTTTTGGGTTCATTTTCCCCCCTGAAACTTCCAACTGTTAAAAAAATTGCTTGAGTTAACACATTTCAGAAGAGTTAGATCCTTTAAACTGTAACTGCTGGCAGGGAGGAGAGGGGAAGGAAGGAAGGGAGTGGAAAATCCTTTCCTGAGAGCTTGAGATGGCTTGTAAAACATCCGCACAGTGCTGCAACCAAGTAAATAAAAATAATGATCATTTGACATTAAAACTGTTTGGTCTGCATTTTTTTCGTCTTCTAAATTTGTGTTTGAAACTGACTTTTGCTTGTTGCACGAGGTGGTGTATAACAAAAGAAGTCAATGGAGACTAGGAACCTCTAGTGGGTTCCCTTGTGGATCTGTTTCCAACTTCTTATGAATGTTTTTCTCCTTTTCTACAGCAAGTTGTTTTAAAATATGTTACTTGGGGGACAGCGTGAAGGCTTATTAATCTGTAATCCTAATGAAGCGGTGCATGGAGATATTTTGATCTTGGAAGAAGTGTTGGTCAGAAGTATTCTAGAAAGCCAACAGAAGCACATTTGAAAGTTCTCGAGCCTTGTTGAAGTAATTGTGAGTTATTTTGCATACGTTTCAGAATTGCAGTGCACTGTGGTTATTATAACAGCCCTGCAGAAGCCACTGTGTTTGCAGCTTCCTGATGCAACAGGAAAGGGAAGGGATGAGTTAGAAATAAAGGAGAAACGAGGAGGGGGAACCATGGATTAGATAAGCGCAAACCTCCTAACCCAGCAACTTAGGAAACATACACACAACAAAAAAATCATGTGCTCTAAGGGCTGGTTACTGTGATTAGCACAGCTTTAGCTGTTTCTCTCAAGAGACTGCAGTTAAGGCAGTGTAGCTGCAGCTGTGTATTGACTCACAAAGTAGTTTTAAACTGCAGTTCAAGTTATTGAATGCTGGTGAGAGATTGCTTTAAACAAATTCAAGATTGCCAAGGTTTGTGGCAGTTTGAGTTAGTGTATTTCTAGGAACTTAAATTTAAATTTAGTAACTTTTATTACTGATCATGTAAATTGATTTTTAACAGTAAAACCCTATACCAATTTTAAGACTTTACCTATGCACTAAGATGCCTTGGCTTAAAAATATCTAGCAAGTATTTTGAAGTCTTACAAGCTTTTCAAAACAAAAATATAGTTGCAACATTTCAAAAATGTCTTTTTTGGAATTTTTGATGTAGTGTAAGAATATATCAGCTCTAGGGACTGTGGCAAAATAATAGCTGACAACTACAGGAATGTATGAATATATAATAATATGATTTATAGTAATACCTTTTTGTTCATATGTCCTCATAAAAGCCACATTAACTATAATTGTTAAGGAAATCACTAGTGTGTGTCTTATTTGTTTAAAGTATTCTGCTCTAGAAAAATGATGTGTCAAATAGAGTATTTAGAATTACTTGTTTAATAGAATTGTAGGACTTTGTGAGATTGAAGTGGAAACAAACAACACACATCTGGGGAGCCTCATTTGGGCTTCATTTCCTTTGTTGAAGAACAGCAGAAACACCAGGGGAAGGTGAGCATCAAACCTAGTCTAGCCTGATGCTTACCTGCTTGTGAAATGAAATGCTTCTTTACTGCAACTAAATACCTGTAAATTTATTTCACCATTGATTCTGTTTCTTTACAGTGTCTCTTTTTGGCAATGGCACTTTCACACCTTATTGTGTGGGTTTTTTCTGCTTAGATGAGAAGGGGATTTATATCTTTCCTTACCTTCTATTGTTTTCTGTCCTTTTATATCAGAATCTCCTCTACCATATGGTGTTTTGTTCAATAAAGTGGAAACATGAGACCTTTGGTTCACTACAGCTCGTATGTTCTGTCATTTGGGTACTACGGCATAACAATATTAGAATTCAGTCCTTTAGGATATTTGAGGTATGTGTATGGCACTTCCATTTTTATTGTGCTTGAGGGGTGAAATATAAGGATTCAGGTGTGAGTTTGGATGAGCTTTAAAAGGGAGCTTTTGTTAGGATTGTGTGTCACTGCAGGGCACTTTTCATGCCTGTGGTCTTAGCAGCTCCCAGGAAAGCTGCTACAACTTGGTAAAGAATTACCCAGTTAGCTTACCCAGTTAGTTAGTTAGTAGTCTTCAGAGATGCTTGGCTACTCTGAGGTGATTCACAATCCAGCTTTAAGATTTACTTGACCCACAGAAACTTTATCAGGTTGTGCTTGTGCCATTGCAACAGTCCAAAATCACTCCAAACACCAGGCAGGCAAGGGTACAATCAAATGCAGATCCTTGTTAACAAGTCCACAAATAAAAATACAGAATTATTAAAACCGAGAAATGAAAAAAAATCTGAACAAAATAGTGGTACAGGAGCTGGAAGTTTCTTTTACCTTATCTGCAGGCACATGGCACACAGCCTCCAGTCTCTCAGGGAGACTGGTTATTGTCCAACCCTGTCACCCCCAGCTGTGTTCGGAGAAGAGACTCTGATTTAAGGCTCTGTATTTTATTTGTAGTTAACCCTCTTGAAGGATAAGGGGTAGATACTGCTTTTTATTTTGTAGGTTGGTGATGCCTCTTTCACCAGACCTTGGGTTGTTTTTTCCTGCTTTGGAAGCAGTGATGTGTCTTGGGCATCCCGAGGTACAATGCTGCCTGCCCAGGCTTTGGAGTGCTCTTCAGCAGAGCACTAAAGAGATGGTTGGTGTTGCAAAGGAGATCCCATGTATGAAATGATGAAGGAATTTCAAGTCTTGTGGTGTTTTTCTTTCTCTTCTACCTATGTGTACAACTAGCTAATAATGCATTAAACAGTTGTGCAGCAGATATTTTGGTGGGCTGCTATGGGAGTGGAGGAAACCTTTTCACTCCAGCTGCTGCAGGTGACTGGCAGGTGTGTGTCACCTGTGTGCCCACCTTTGAGCATGGCCACGGTGACCCATTTGGAACTGTTTGCATTGCCACATGCATGCGTGTTGTTCTGGCTTAGCTTAGCTGATCACTTAGCCAAGGTTTTAAATAACCTATTACAACATGAAACTCTTTGAAGTGTGTAGTGTAGAAGTAACATACAGCACAAGTCTGTGTTAACCTGGCCTCCTGTGGCTGTGCTGTGGGAGAGGAGGGGCACCGTGGGTGCCATGCCCTGGCCAGGGACGTGCCTCCTGCGAGCCCAGAAAAGCCACACTGGAGAAACCTGGGCTTTGGCAGAGCTGGCACACAGTTCCATGGATTTCTGTCTGGTATGAAAGCAACAACCAGCAGAAAAGATCCTTTGAAGTGTTTAGTGGTTTGTCTTCCAGATGAGCCTTCTGTGTAACTTGGAAAAAACATTTGAGATAGCTATTAAATATGATTGCTTAGCTACTAACATTCGAAACAGGGGCATTTTTTAGGCTTTTATTTAGCATTCCAGGAAATATATCTCTGAATGCTACTTGTGAGAAACACTTGTCAAAACTGGCGTTTTAGAAAGTGTTTCATTTCAACAAAAATATAAATTATAAGATTTCTTTATTGTCTTAGGGTAACAATGCCTCCAATGCACACATATACATGTAAATATTCCAGAATTAGGGACATTTTTTGAGATGAGAGAACCGGTTATATCCTGCAGTACTGAGGAGCTGTAGAATACAGAAAATCTGAAATACTGAAATCTTCAGTAACTTTAATGGTGAAGAACACTAAGATGTAATTCAGTATATAGAATTTCAGCTGGTTAAAGGTGCTAGTGATACCTAGGGCACACCGTGGCACTAGTAGAAGAATGCAGGGGATTTTTAGTTTTTTGAAGTGTTCTAAGTGCTGCCTCCATTCCCAGTTACAATATTCTACAATGCTGTGGAGGCTAATGCAAGATGGAAATGGTTAAGGAAGTAATTGTTTCAACATTAGGTCAATATTTTAATCGCTGTAATGACAAAACCATGTTAACTTTGGAAGCAGAATTTGTCAGATTGCCAGCAAACATACTGTTCTTAGATCTGTCAGGTGTGGAGTGTCGTGGTCTCACAAGTCACTAAGGGCTGTAGACAGGCATAGTTATTATAAAAGGCACTCTGGCCTTTCATGTAACCATCTTTATGTATTCTGATAAGTTGTTGGGAATTCCCTGCTCTGAAGCTCCTGACAATTTGGTGCTTTCTGGTTTAATGTTGCTGTTGCAACTTTATTATTGTTTTAGTACTATTAATGTATGGGTTTGTATTTCAGTATATTAGATACTTGCCAATCTGTGTGTCTTCTCTTTCTATCAAAAGACATTATTTTGGTGTGAGACTTCTCTGCTGACCCTCTGTCAAAGTGACTGAGTCCATCTCCACCTTCTTCATTCCCTGAAATAAGCGCTGTGTTGTGTCATTGTCCTGGGTAATAGTAGAAATCCTATGTCAGCCACACCTATAAAGGTTATTCATAAGGATAAGGTGCTGACCTGAAGTTCAAAATGATCCTGTCACTTATATTTTGGATGATCTTGACTAAATTGTTAAGGTTTGACTCTTCAAAAGGTACTTGCTAATATATTAGTTTCCTGCATCTCAGATTTTGCACAGAAATATAGTAACACCTGCAAATGGTTCAAATACTACAGCAATTAGGACTGAATATCTTGAAAAAAAATTATTTATATACACATGCACACATGCCTACATAGATGTCTATGTTTGTCTCCTGAAGCTCAGGATAGAACAGATTATTTGGAATGATAGAACCCTGCTCAAACTCTGCCTGTCATGTACTGTGTAAGTTGTTTCTTTATGGTCTATGAAAACATTCATCTGAACTCTATTATTGCTGTTTCCAGATTAACAGCAATGGCAAAGTTCATTTTGGCAAGAAACTGGACTGTTGAAACTATGTAGAATTCTAGTTTTTGAAAGAGTAAAGGTTGGTTTACTGTTAGCAATAGTTAAGTTTATTTCTAAACAGATGTTTGTTGGGCAGAAAGGCAGTCAACCATGAAAATATTACTGGGACCAGGAATAAATCCCTGCAGTTCAGTGGCTTAGATTTTACAGAAATTTAATCTAGTTATCTTTAGTGGTTTTATGGCCTTATCTTTCCTATGAAATGAACTTCCTTAGGGTTTATTTCCTTTTCTCTCTTTTTTATTTTTTTTTTAACTGTGAAGTTTATTAAGTCCTTATTCTAGTATTCTGTTGTACCATTTAAATTTTGAAATCCAATTAAATTGAATAAATTCAAAATTAAAATATTTGGAGGGGTTGTTTTTGTTTTGTTATGGTTTTTGTTTGTCTTGGGTTTTTTTGGGGGGGGGTCTTTTTTTTAGGCTTTTTGGTTTGGTTTTTTTTTAAAGGAAATGCAATACACAGTCATTCAATTTGTGGGGACTTTTGTAGTGAACCAGTGGTGGTATACAAGATTATCATTGTTAAACATCCAACTGTTGTGCAGATGGATAAGCTGCAAAGGTAGAATTACTGCTAAGAAAAGTGCAGCTGAACATTCTTTTTGAAAATGTGATTCCTTGAAATTATCCACAGTGTAAGTCAAACCTGAAAACAGTTGGTAAGGACTGGGGTTTTGCAGTAGGCAGAGGCAAGTGATTAATTCATCCTAAAAAGTTAGCCATTGGAGGGGCAGATTCCCTTCCACGGCAGTGTTTTAAAGTTAATTTTCAATTCCAGATGCACTTATTAGAAGTATTTTCCTTCATCTATAACTTTTTGGTGTATTCCTCAGCTGTGAGGTGTGATTCCTCAGCTGAATTCTGGTAGCAAGGGTAAGAACATTACTATTGAAATTGTGGATGAGTTAGGCTCTGTGCCCAAATGAACCGGTCTATTCCTGGCTAGTCATCTGTCCATACATAGCCCCAGACATGCTTCAAGCCACGTGTCCCTTCACCACCCAGAGGTGGAGGCTATCTCCCACAGGTGCTGCAGCTGTTGTGGCAGCTGTGCTGATGCCTGGCCTGCTGGCTGCAGGGGCTGCTGAACACTTTGGTGGCACTTTGGCTGTGAGCTCCTTGGATCATCTCTGCTTGTAGCTGTAGCCACTCACACGTCTGAGTCAGACTGTTACCTGCACTGCCACAACCAGTTCTGCCTGGCAGTTGAATTTCTCTTATATTATTAATGTTGTATTAGCAGTACGTTTGGAAGCTTTCCTAGGTGTTATCTAATTCTTGTGTTTTTTTTTTCATTTCAGAATTGACAATGATTCATTGTGCAGTCAGACATTCCCCCAGCAGCTATTTGGATGCACCAGGGAATGGCATCCTGCATTTGCTTAGCATACAGCTGCTAAATCTTTGTAACTGATCTTCAGAACTCAGTTTCTGGGTGTAAAAGGGATCGTTCATTATCATACACTGTGAAGTCACAAACATTTTAATTTTAGAATACGTCATATAGTGTGGCTTGACTTTCTGGCATCTGAATGATGTTCTTAACTACTTAAAAACACCTTTCTCTCAGAATTCCAGATCTGAGTTTAAAAGTAGCTGCATGAGTTCAAACAGTAATTTCCAAAAGAAAGAAAAGTTCTGTCTCTTGGTTCAAATCAAGAGTGAAATTTTAAGCTAGAAGGCAATATGGGAGAAAAAATAATGAGGGCTGTGGAAGTGAATTAGAACAACTCTTCTGTTTGTATGATTCAATATAAATTACAGAACAGGAAATTATAAATAAAGTAATAACAAGGGGGTTTTTTGAATTGCATGCACAAGGATTTTGGACAAGATTGTAATTTGTAAAAAGTCAGGAGTCAGAAAGTATTGGATCTAATAAGTGATAAGCATCTACCAAAAGATCATCCTTTAAAGAATGAGAAAAGACTGAGTTGGGTTTGTTACAGATCAGGCTGTAAAGAAAATCTGACCCTAAGGCCAGAGCAGCATTGCTGCATGTGGTATGTACACAGGATTTCACTTACTTTTAGCAGACAGGTTTGTGCATGCTGCTTGTTGCCTTACTTGTAAGACTCAGTTAGCCAGAGGTACCGCATGTGTTTGCTGCAGTTGTGTATGAAAAACCAGCTTTGGTTTAGTTCCAGATTGTTTGACAGGCTAATGGTGTTTTGTTACCACTTTCATGAGTCAGCACCATTGGTAAATGAAGCAGTCTGAACTTCCTTCTTTTTTTTTTTTTTTTTTATTATTTTTTTTTATTCTTGTTCTTGATTTTAACCCTTGTTCTTTTGATGAGCATGGGGGAGACACCAGGACGAAGAGTAATCAACCATAGGGCAAGGATGCTGCTTTTTGAAGTTATGCCAAACTAAGCTATTCCTTGAACTGCCATCTTGGTCTGTGGCTCCACAATTGCCTCTGTTGCACTTGGATCTTTTCAGCCCAACTAAGGGAAAGGTTGACTTGAAAGCTGAGCTGCCAGCAGGACCAGCAAAGCCATCTTTGTTCTTTATTGGTACTGCACCAAAGCCATGTTATCAGACCAGCAGTTCTAACCACCCGTCTTAAAGCTTTTTGACATCCCTACACCACGCTTTTCCTTTTCACTATCTGCACATCCTAGGTATCTCAGAAAGTGCTGTTTCTACTTGACAGCTTTATCAGGAGTTGAATTTCCATATTAACAGACCCAATCCATAATGCTTGAAAGATTTCATCTTTCCATGCTGTTCTTAGTTGGCCTGGTGCTACGTTCAGGCCATCAAAGGTCATTGCAGGAGAATCGTTCCTAACGTGCAGCTAGATATCTACTGGAGAGCTCCACCAGAAGTTACCTGCCTTTGGAAATCTTGCTCTTGTTTTTATAGATGAAGCTTCAGATTTAGTTAAAGGCCTACTTTTACAACTTTGAGAATTTCATCTTACTGAAGGAATACCATTTTCCTTATTTGTAAGGAGAAGCAGACTGCAATCTATAAAAGTAGGCTCATGTGCTGTATTTTGCTATGCTGATTTTAGCAAACTCCTTGCCGTTTCATCAACTCCCCAGATTTGTTGTGTTCACAGTATTGTAGTGAATTGCCTTAATGTATGAAAGAAATCCTTCTCGTCTGTGCACCCTTGATCACTTGCATTTAGGAAAATATTTACATTTTTCATAACTTTGCATAAAGAGGATTAGATTTACTAGTTGGTTAGATTCTCTTACTACTGCTACTACTTCTAGTTTAAGTGTGTCATGCTCCTATTTGCTAGGGCTTAAAATTCAAAAGAGTTCACCCACAGATTGTTTTAAATGAATGTTCTGCAACTTTGTGCTTTAAACAGGCCTAAAATCAGCTTCTCTAGGCCATGGATGTAGACATGCTGCCCAAACTGGCTTTCATTAAACAACAGAATGGTTTTGCTAGAAATAGCCTGGATCTGTTGAGACTGATGCCGAGCAAATGCTAACAAGCCCTGCTTGATCCAAGTTGAATGGGATTAAATAGTGTTTGTACTATACTAAGCATTGTGTTCTGGAGTATCCTAGTCCCAGTTCCCTGAAATGATGCTGGAAAAGTGATTGCTCCATTAAGCATTCTGGTAATAAAGGAAGTGATTTTTTTATTACTGTAACATCTAAAGTTCTCCTTAAAGAAATGAAGTGATTCTCCTTTTTCACTCTTGTGCATAAAAATTGTCTATTGAGAGAGAGAAAAATGTGTTGGAGGGCTTAGCCACTAAGTACTGGGGGAAAAAAAGATGTACTGATGGGAAATGTGAGCATAAAATGCTTCCCTCTAACTTCTAGGAAGCTAAAACAAGCTAAACGAATCCTAACAAAGCAAGTTAAAATTTTTGAGATATCTAAAGACAAAAATTACTGCTTTCTTGTCTTTTTCAGGATAAAATTGTCCAAATGCCAACATTTCCCTAGTATTCTTTGTAGCAGATGATTTCAAGGTAGCAGCTCATAAAGACTTGCGGGAGATGGAAAAATTAGGTGATAATGTCTTAATCCATAGTGTTCAAACAGCCTGTAATTTAATTTAAGGTTTGAATATATGGGATACAGAGATCTAAAATAATGTACGTGGAACTGCTTAATATGTGTATACTTGAACACACTTTCAAGGGCAAAGGAGCAACAAATGAGAGAAACTCTGTATATTTCTTGCTGTCAAGCTACATTTTCTGCTGCTAGTGTTTCCTGATCAACTGTGAACATCTTGAGTTGTCTGTAGCTTCTTAACAGCATTTTGTTTAGTAATAGCAGCTGCAGGAAGGGTATCTGTCTGAACCATTGACTGGCTGGATGAGGTGTTCTTGTTTCCATCTTTCCCAAGAGTTAAACATAGCTGCTTTTGTCATGCTAAACTGATTGCAATTTGTCCTGTGGTGCCTGTTCATGCATGTAAATTTCTATGTGCTTCACAAGAGAAAGTTGTAGGAATTGTTCTGGGCATGACAGAACAATTTGTACAACTTTTTTTTTCCTGAAGAGCGCAAGGTATCTTGTGTGTGACTGTATTACATCGTACATGGAGAAAATGGACCTTTAATGTCATAATGTCAGCTGTGGTGGATATGCTGTAATGAACATTTGGCCAAAAAGGTTGGATGTGGTCTGCTTAAGTATGGCTCTCTAATGGTGCAGGATCATCTCTGAGAAATGTCAAAACTATCATGGTGTCCACTGGCCCCAGAAATTTGGGAACAGTTATCCTGGGTGCTGCCTGCACACAGCTTTTTCTCAGCTCTTACTTTCAAACGCTTTTGCTGGGTGTAAGGCAAACTTACAGCACTGCAGTGTTCATTGCCTTCCATGAGAGCACAGGTTAGACCTTGTGTGTCCTGGAGGTGTCATTGTTTGTGTAACTGCAGTTACAGTTGAACTAATGAAAATCTTTGGTAAATCTGCTGCCGTGTCACACCCTCGCTGCAGGCACAGCAGCCAGGTGCCCGTGCCGAGGCCATACTCCCTCCCAAATGGGAAATGATGCAGGAGGCAAACGTTTTAGAAGCAATGAAGTTAAACTCCAGTTCTTTTCTAATGGGATTTGAGCTTCTATGTTTTATTCTAGGAAAACACACAGAGTGTTGGGAGTCATTTAGAAGATTTTGGGAATGCCATTTGCAGTCCCATACATGCTACACGCAGTCTCATTACAATCCAAAGAAAATTGGTGTACGTGTTGCAGCATGCAGACCAAGCAAAGTTTGCTCCCTGGTGCTCTGTAGAAAAGCCCTATGTAGAGAAGTTTTGCCAACATTACAGCATTATACACTGCTGTATTCTGGTCTGTCAGTTCTATGCAATGTTGAAATTTTTAAAACTTCTGGAGAGATTTTCAGCTTGTGCAAATGAGTGCAGAACCACTGGGTAGAAGTGGAACTAGGCTGATATGTGCCAGTGCAGAAAACTGACAACTCCTTACACAGTGAGTCTGATGGTTTAAGAAGTTACTACTGATCTTGCTCGTGTTTTAAAACTGTATTGCAAATTTAATAATACCTGGCTGTTTCTGTTCAATTTAGTAGCTTTGCCATGGAGGAGAGTCACATTTATGGAGGTGTGGTCACTCTCCCATAGCAAATTACAAGTTCAGTCTCAGACTATATATATGTGTGTGTGTGTGTGTANCACTTGCAGCAACATAGTCTCATACGTGGGTTCCATGAATGTCAAAATACCATGACAAATTAGCATAAGCTCCTAGCTGAAATTTAGTTGATAGTCAGTTCAACCTTTGCTGAAATAATTGTAAAAGTATCTTGTGCTTCCCTTTTCCTTGACTGTAAAAGGCAGTGGGGTATGGAAGCCTGCTGAATTTAACACTTAGTATTTCTTGAATTTGGTATGTACTTTCCTAGTTGTACCTGAGACATGTTTTAATCCCTTACCAGCAATGCTGTGCATGTCCTGTTTCAGTGTGTTGATTATAATGAATTGTATCTGCTGCATTTTATCATATTGCAGAATATTAAAACCATAAGGACATTTCTTGAAATTTCAGAAGTGAGGAGCAAAGAGATGAATGGAATTTTCAGTCCAGCACAGGTCATGCTGACCTCAATTCTATGGCAAATGCTGTGAAAGATTATGGAAATAATTGCTGTGGAGTAGCTAGGAAGGACAGTGCTTTCCTGTTCTTCAACTCTTGGAGGAGTAATTTATTCCCATGGAAAGTGATGCTGTTCTCACTGAAACAGGTTCAACTGTAACTTGACATAGGCACATAAGCTGCTGAGCAGCAGAATTGGACCTTCTTGATATCAAAATTACAGTAACCTTTGTATTGCACTCAGGCAATGTATCTACACCAGGTTGTTCTTTGCTGATTACATTAATTAGGTCTGGAGACATAGAGAGCAAAATCATTTGCAAAGTGAGTAGGAAAGATAAAATATCTAAAGTGATTGGTACCTTGCAGCATAAATTGTGAAGAGCCTTTTCACGGGGGCATCCAGATTCAGTCTTGATGATGAAGTCTTATAAAAGGGGCTTTTTCTACCTTTTTTTTTTTTTGTCTGATGTGGCACCTTTCCAACAGCTGGAGATGCTGGCTGTGGTAAAGCGGGTGTGGTCTCTCAGAGAGATTAAGATTTAGGAATGCAGAAGAGAGGGCCAGAGCCAGCTGCCTCATCTGTTCCATCGATGTTGTCAAAGAAAGCAGCAGGAATAGACTGGACTACCTATTAAATACTTGTGTAATGGCCTTACCAGGAAGAACATACATTCTCTTCTTTAGAACAGAACAGAGGGATTCACAGTAGCAATGCTGCTGCTATGCTGGGTGCAGTATGTTTCCCATAAGGAATCAGCAATCAGAGACAAAGGGATTTTGATGGGAATAGACTCCCTCATGCACGGTCAGGCACAAGTTCTTCAATGTATTTAACTTGAATAAACAGAAAATGACATAGCGGATCCCATGTCAGCCAAAAGAGCCATCTGTGGTCTAACCCTGTGACAAACAGTATAGCAATAATTCCAATGCCACCAACAATGTGGAGTTTGCCAGAAAAGCAGATGCTTCATTTGACATGCATCTTCAATGCGGTGCTGTTCCTATCCAATAATTGCTGTCTATGGAGGGAGGGTGGATAGGATAGCCAGATGAGCAGAATGGTGACATTGTAGTTTTTGGGGGAAAAGCCAACAGTTTGGAAAACAATAAAAAAGGAAAAAGAAGTATAAAAATAATTTCTAAAACCTGCAAAATTCTCCTGTGTGCATGACAAAATCTATGACACTTTTTAAGTAAGAGACAGTACTTGCATGGGTTTATCAGAAATCTAAAGTCTAATACAATATGGAAGAAGAATAAATAATATTTCAGAAAATTCTGTGTAGCATTTTAAGCTTTTTTTAAAAAAACATTTCCTTCTCTATTATTTTAAAGCACTAAAGACTGGCCAAACATTCTTAACAAACTTTTTTTTTCCTCCCCCTGTACTGTCAGCTTTTGTAATACAGATTTCAGACAGTTCTTGAATAAGACAAGGTGTCTGTATCTATACTCTGCTACTTTTTAACCAGTTTTATGACATATACAGACTTAGCAGGCTTAACCTCCAAAATACAGTGATGAATGGCATCCCTAATAGTTAAGAGATGTCACATTTGTTGCTTTATGTAATTAAAAATGTAACTACCTACAACCATTTAAAAAAAGCATTTTAAACATCACAAACAGAAGCTCTTGAAAGCAGCACATTTTTGATCACATTGAATATTGTCCATGGCTCTCTTTGTTGGCACTGGAAGTAGAAGTTCACAACAGATAATGACAAAGAAATTGAAAAATAGCAGTAGAGCTGGAGATTAGCATTCTTCTAATGAGAGTCTGTCCTCTGAACAGAAGTAACTGTGTTATGTGGAGTCTCCCTGCCAGAGCTTGGTTTTGTGGGATTTACTTTAAGAAATGGTTACCTGCTCTCTTGTATTTTCCTACAAGGGAGCCAAAAACTATCCAGAATAAATCCATGTCTCTCATTTTCCATACATTTAAGTCCCACTTCTTCCCATTATACTGTAAGTGCAGTCAGAGAATAATACATATTATTTATTTTCAGATCTTAGTACACTGACGTCTGAGGAGTCTTTAAATGGAGGCAGTGAGTAGGAGTTTCCTGTTTAATAAATGCTAAAGCAGAGTCCTATGTACAATGAGAAGGGACCACTATGAACCTCTTTATTGCTTATGAAAATCTTATTGAATATATTTTTTACTTCAATCCCATGAGTACTGTCTTCTGAGCAGTCATTGGAGTTCTTGTGACCTGTTTGTGATTTGCAAGCTCTGATGTTACCATCTGTGATCTAGTCTACTGCATGACACAGGAGTTTCTAAGTTAATTGCTGTTTCAGGTGAAGCCTTTCTCCTACCAAGGGTGTCCTGAATATTTCCTGTTGTAAAGAACATTGTAAGATTTTATACCCTGCTATTAACATGTACCAAGAGATGTGTAATGCAAGGGAGAGATTTTTTTTATTATTTGGATTCAGTTTCACGTATTGGACTTGCTACCTTTCAGGTGCTTGCATAAACCATTAGTATGCAAATTACACCTCTCTGAAAATGGATGTATTTTCTTTTAATTGTAATTTGAATCCTCAGGCTGGAACAAAAACTTCAACATAGTCTAGATATTCAGTACTCTGCTTTCTGCATCCTGAGCAAAAGCCTTGGCTGGTTTCAATGAGGAAAATAGGCCTGTGTATATACTAGAATCAAGAAGGAAGTTGGCAGTGAATTCTTCTGTGTCTACTGCTCAGTGAAGGGCTAACCATAAAAACAAATACATGCTTTTTTTTTTGTCTGTCTGGTAGATACTAGAAAGAGATCATGCTCTTGTTCTTCAGGTACTTCAGCATCTTGACTTTCTTTTTAGATTCTTTTAATGTGGCCTAGCTGTTGGATTGCTGCAACTTGTTCGTATTTCAGAAACTTAAAACTTTTGCTTTTTATGTGTCTATAATTCTGTCATGGCTAGGGCACGGTACCAAGGCATTGTTTCGGGAGATTGTCCAGGAAATCCAGGTATAAAACTGAGAGGGAGGACCGACACTGTGATTCACACTGAGCAGGTGGAAAGGGAAAGGGAGGGTTCATGACATCTGCAGAGGAACAGGATGTAGCCCAGTTCAGCACTCCCCCTGCTCTCCTTTGGGATAGCTTTTGCACTGTGGTATGGCTAGGTTTGTGTATTTTGAACTTTTTATTTGTCTCTGAAGTAGGGGAGTCAGTCAGTGGAGCACTGAAAAATCCCTGACAAGGGATAAAGTCAATGGAGTGAGTGAGTTCCTGGGAACTTTGAAGCTTTTTCATTTGTCACTGAGACTCTAGAAGAGCTACCTGAACCTCTTCAGTAGAAGAAGAAGGAGTTTCTTGCACTCATTGCTTGCTTTATTGTTACCATCTTACCTGCCAACTCCAAATTAGAAAGCTTTTTTTTCTTGAGTAGTAACAATAAAAAATTCTCCACACCCTATTCTTGGAGAAAAAAAATTGTTCAGAAGCATCAGTGTGGGTTTTGTCAGATACTTCAGTATGGCCAGGATACTCACACTTCTTCGAGTGTCTTCATAGAAAGGATATAGATAGATTTTAAGCTTTCTTTCGTTGCTAGCAGAAGACTGCTGTTGCATTAAGCTTTAAATGTGTGATTTAAATAATACTGGTTCCATTTCCTGTCAAAGTATGAAAATGAGACATTTTATAATAAGCTGGAATGGTTTACTTCAATACTTTCTGGTTTTAGTAATTGTTGCTTTCTGGTGAGAACAGGTTCAGTCCTGCTATGTTGCTATAAGACCTGAAGAAAGGAAGCAGAACAGCTCTGTGGGGAATGAGCTTGGGTTATAATCAGAGGAGTCTAGAGGTGAAATTGCTAGGAGCATCTGATCCATGACTAGCGGGTTAGGCTAGACTTCATCTTGTTTCATTGCTGATAGAGCCACTTTTCGTGAAGCTATTTTAAAAAGAAGGCTGCAAGAAGTACCTACTCATTCATGTATTTCTGTATGTCAAGGAAGGGCTTCTTTAAATGGCTCAGAAAAAGGGCATTGACTGCTTCCCTGGATTTTGCCAGAAACGTTTTTCTTACTGGCAAATTGGTTCAAATTAGTTAAAGTACAACAAAGGAGAAAGAGAATATTAACTAAAAACAAATATCACAATGGAAGTAACTTTTTTATTATTATCTTCATAGATACATGATGATACCCACCTATGGTTTTGTTTCCTTTTAGTATGGAAAAGACTGTTACCTGTATTTAGAAAAGTAGTTTTCATAGGACTTGACTGTAACATACAGGCAAGAAAAAAGGTATAACCCTATATTTTTATCTTGCAAAGCTCCTCTTAAAACTTACCTATTAAGGCAAGAGGGCTTCCCTGTTCAACGTGATGTTTTTTTCTTTGATTACTAAATTTTCATCTTATTTATTTATTTACAGCAGTCCATCATTGCTGTAATCCCATCTGTAGTATTCTAGGCATAGTTCTTTCATACCAAAGTATGGAACATTTAGAGCGTTTTTTTGGGAGAAACACAGGGCTGAATCTCCAGGTGCTTCTGGTCTGCCTGTGATGTTTTATAACAGGCAGAGTCTTTGCCTGATGCCAGCCTCCATCCTCAGGGTCCCGCATCTTCCCAGTAGTTGTTTCTGCTCCGTGTGGCTGAACCACTAACACCTGTCATCAGCACCTAAAGAAAGATGGAATAGACTTGCATCCTGGGTGTGCAAATACCTCTGTCTGATCACAAAACGCAATATCCATAGTTTCTGCCTTGTGCAGTACACCAGCCTTTTCTGGAGTTGTTGACTGTCCTGCTGACTCTTACACAGTGTTACTGTGAGATCATTTTTTACTTGTGCAAATATAAGTTAGTGGTTTAAAGGAGAAAAAGAGGCAAGCATCAGAGTTTTCCCTGCCTAAGGAGATTTTCAACAGAAGCCTGGAGCTTCTGACATACTCTTTATACTGGTGTCATGCTGAAAATGCTTAGATTTGGTTGCTGAATCTGTGACAAGTGCTTACAGACTCAAGAAGAGCAGTTGGAGAAGCTACCCTAAGGCAGGAGATGTGAGTAAAGCAGCAGCAAAGCTTTCGGTTTCTACTGGTTGACTCACGTCCACTGAGAATTGAACTTGGAGAAGCCTCCAGAAATTCAGTTTTGCTTGCTGTAATGCTTCAGACATGATGAGGAAAAACATGAAACAGAATAGTGCAGGACACTCAAAATGGCATCTCCGCTGCAGCTGTCACTTTGCTGGCTTAGAATAAGTGATCAAAGTTAAATGTTTCCTTATTTAAAGAAAGGTAATAAAGCAACTGTCTTCATCCATGAACACTCATTTCTGTTAAACACTTGGAGTTCTTCTTTCTGCTAGGGACATGATTTAATTCCAAACAAGTTGCTATTTTCTAAGCTGTACACAAAGTGTTGCAGTGTCTTGCTTCACTAGGTATGGCATCTTC
Source organism: Horornis vulcanius (assembly GCA_013401035.1). Classification (NCBI taxonomy): domain Eukaryota; kingdom Metazoa; phylum Chordata; class Aves; order Passeriformes; family Scotocercidae; genus Horornis; species Horornis vulcanius. Next base: position 82,945 of record VZUA01092500.1, read on the forward strand.
TATTCTTCTGAGCCCTTGCTTTCATTGTACATGTAAAGCTCTCTCTAACCTAAACTATTAGGTAGATTAATAAATGAACAAGCAACCCCCATTATAACAAAAAATAAATCCAGATTTAATACTTTTTAATTTAGGATCCAATGATTACAAATAAAAATTAATAAATGTATTTTTGTGTATGTTGCAATATTGCAAATTATTGAAAAGTCCATATAGTAAAAACTTAAGAACAGCTTTTGATACAGATTTTTAGCAGAAACTACAGTTCGCAAACCAGAACTTTTCAAATTTGATTTCAGGTTTTAGGCAAAGCACTCAGTTAAGATTTGTGAAAACTGTTTCTAAACAAACAACCCCAAACTTTGGCCGGGTCTCCACTGCAGAATGTCTTGCCAGCAAAACACTGTGTATCAGCCAGGGGTGTGGAAAAAAATCATACATCCTTGCTGACATCAATATATTGGCAAAAGCCCAGGTGTGGATGCAGCTGTGCAGGCAGAAGAAGGCTTTTATCAGCTTGGCTGATGTTGTTTGGGAGGTGATGCAACTGCACCAGCAGACAAACTCTTCTCCTGGCCTGCGCCGTCAGCGTAGGCGGCTCCACCAGCGCGGTCACGGCGTGGAGCCTGCACTGCCAACCAACCCTTTGCAGCAACTGGAAAAAAAGGCCCTTCTGAACAACAGAGGGACCTCTATAATTTAGTTTTTAGAAGTAGTTGTCAATGAGGAACAGAACGGAAAAAGTGATCCGGACTTTAAAATTAAAGTTTTAATGTAAAAAACGTGTTTTAGTTGTATGGCTTTTAGATGTCACTGTCCCTTTAATGGCTGTCTGTCATTGGGTTGCAGGCTTTGAGAGCTTCAGGACACCCAGCACATGTGTTTTGTAAAGCCTTTAAGGCTTGTAAAGGTTATGAGTCTCTCTGGAAACAGTGAAAAACCTTCTGTCTGTAAACTTAGGAAGACAGCTGTAGTTCCATTTACATTCCCATCATGTTCAAATGTGACCACTAACACTTGAACATCTTCACATTTAAATAGAAGTTCAGATTTCTCAGAATGGAGAGTTTAGGTTTTACAGACAGACAGACAGAAGTAGGATTCCTGCTCTGTCTACACATAGACACACATTTTCCTCTCCTGCCTTTGGCCAGCTGGTGACAAGACTTTACGAAACTCCAGTTCTTCATAACATAGAAAAGCAGAGATTTTAAGGGAAAAACACTGTAAGAAATAAAAGCAAAACCAAACCAAAGATACTAATAGAGGCTCTTAGTCTTCAGTTGTAATTACCTGTTTAGATTAAGACAGGTATGTGTATGTTGTGTTTTCTGGCAGCTGTACGTGCACATTTTGAAACCATGAACAGAGCAGTTTTGCATCTGATCACTGTTTGAGAACTTCACTGAAGGCTTTTTAAAGAGAATATCACTGTGCCAGACAAGTTTGTTCTGTTGTGAAAATGTTTTGAAACTAGTTGCTCTGTCATTCTGCATTGCTTGTAACCCTAAAAATAATTGCCTGGCATTACTGGAAGCAGAGTGGTCTGACAGACTGACTTGTGCTGGTATTGTTAAAATCCGTCAATGTTTCCATTGCAAACTTGGAAGGGAGCATTTAATCTTTTTCCCTGGAAGAAATTCTAGATCAGTGCTTCAATTCCAAATATAAATATTTTGGAAGAGATCTGATGTTTCTAAAAATCTTTATTAAAAACAACCAAAACAAATCTCTAACCCTATGACAATGAAATATTGGTATTCAGTTTTGAAATGCTAAATGATCAGGAATGTATTTCATTCTTTTTTGTAATTTTCAGTTCAATTAAATTAGGCAGCAACTATATTACTGCTTATCAATGTTGATTTTAGAGCAAGTCTTGCAGTTGGCTGTTCCAGGCCATTATGGCTTCATAATAAACTTTGCAACGTGCCAAATTGGAAGAATTCAAAACCTTCCTAGGGAAACACAAAAAAGAAACACATAATTACCATAAAGTATCTGATAAAAGGCATGCCTTTGTACTTTTCTCCCACTCACACTTCCATTCCAGTTTCTAGAGGTTATCTCCAAAATAGGTTTGCTTTTCTCGTGTGTATTATTGTGTGTAGTTTCATGGGTGCTTTAAACAGAGGTAAACGAATCCTTTCCTCTCTGCCTTCACATTCCTGCTCCCTGCCCTGTGACAGCCAAAGCTTTTGCGTAGTGCAAAGCCCACATGTGGTGCACCAGATCAAGGAAGATAATTTTTTGGTTGGTTGTGGCTATACAACTGTTTGTAGTAATCCAAGGAAGAGGGTGGCACTAGGGTGGGAACAAGTGAGTTTACATTGATCTCTCACTTTATATTCCATTATATCTTTTCCCCCTCCTCTTCCTTTCCTCTACATTCATGGGGCCGTTCTTTGCTGACTTTGTGGTGGAAGTTCAGGCATTTCCAGGAAAGGGGCCACATGCAGCCACTTTTTCAGTGAAAATGGTGTAGTCTCAAGATGTTTACAGGCAGCTTCAGTTCTCTAGTATATTCTTTTAAGTATTCCTCTCTTATAACAGACATGTTTATAGTACTTTTTGAACAGTGCCCTGCTATACTTTTCTTAATGCAAATGATTACTGCAGATTTCCTCTAGGATGCTTTTATGTTCAATTGGGGTCTGATTTTAAGAGCAATAGCGTTAGATACCTCGAGGAGTAGGTAGAAGTGCTTATGTGCTTTTCTCCTTTTGAAACTTAGATTTTTACCATTATACAGAGCCTTTTTCTTGACAATTGTGAAATAATCCACAAATACAGCGACAGACAGCAGTATGAAAGTTCTCCCAAGGCACACCATTCATTTAAAGTCTGGTCCTTAAGCTATCTGTTGTTCTCCTTCTCTGTCTCTAAAAAAATAATAGCAGTATTGTGTGAAGTCTAAAAGCCAGAAGAGATAGAAAAGAGGCTTCTAATTATTTTTTGTATTTTTTGATAGATTAAGGAAAGAGCATTGTCTTTGTGTCTGCCACAATTTGGCATATGAAACAGTCATAGTGATATAAACTTTGTACCTACTAGAACATAGAGGAACAATAGTTCCTATTTCATTTTCACATCAGATGACACAATGAAGAGTGATAAAATCCTATGAGTAATATTCAGTGGAGGTTATGTATAATTTGACCCTGTGTCATGCATCAAATAGTGGTTGGAGATAGTAGGATGTGCCTGTGAACCCTGTCACAAATGTGGTGTGCAAGCAGTTGTATTTAAAATCCGTGGGTAATTAGGAACAGATTGAACACAGTGCTCCAAATAGTAACCAGGCTGCTGTAGACCGAGCTGATGAGCATGCTGTGATTGCTACCTGTTCTTTACTCTAATGTGCTTTTTCCTTTGCAGCAGTCCATTGTACCAGCCCACCCAATGGCTCCTCCTAGTCCCAGCACCACCAGCAGTAATAACAACAGTAGTAGCAGCAGCAACTCAGGATGGGATCAATTAAGTAAAACTAACCTTTACATCAGAGCACTGCCTCCAAACACCACTGATCAGGACCTGGTAAAATTATGCCAACCGTAAGTACTACGTTTAAATGTAAATTATAATGTCACACCTTAAAAGTTTATAGTAGGTATCTGAGTGTTTGGATTATGAGGGAAGAAAACCAGATTCATAAACAAACAGTTTCATGCTGTGATATGGTGGCAGGTTTCAACTTTGTTGGCAATCAGAAGGAAAAGATGGTTTGATGCTTTGGAGGAGCAAAGGAAGTGGGAATACAGTGGTGAACTGAAGCAACCCACTGCTTTTGTAAAAACTGTGATTACTCATAGTGCTGTTGAAATCACAGATACAATTAATACCTAAATGTGAAACTACTACTGAGAGCCTGCATAGAGGGTCTCCTCTGCTCACTACTAAGGTAATCTGTTGATACAAAATCAAGTAATTGTTATGAATCACTGTAAATGACAATGTGCATTTGAAGGCTTATCCTAGTTTCAGACTAATTTATGGCTGTACTTTACTGCACAGTTATTTTTATGGTTAGAAATAGCTGATCCACGTAAGAATCCTCTCTAGTGGCTGAAATTCTGGGTAGACTTGGCTTAGCAGAGGGCTTTTAGGCAGTGTTGTTAACATAAGATTTTTTTGCTTATGAGAGTTATTTGTTCTGGAATTTTTAATTTTTACACCAGCACATGCTTCTTACTTTCAAATATGGGTTATGTGTCAAAAGACTGTGCAGTTGGATTGTTTATACACTGTTTAAAATCATCTGCCTTAAATGTTTTACTGGATTTTTAAAACGTCTTAGTACTGAAATTCATAGTGCACTGTCTGGATTATTTTGAAATCAAAAGTACTCAGCTAAATTTTCAATACCACATGTAAGAAAACATCCAATTCTGTCTATTTTGGATGAAGAATTATTAAGACTTGGATATAATGCTACTGTCTGAAATTTTAAAAAATAATTTTGTTCCATTTAGCAGATAATTAACTAGGATTATACAAAAAATAGAGCACAACACAAGTAAGAAAAATAGATAGCAATACCTGTAGGTTTGGATCCAAACTTATATGAAGTACATTTGGTTTTGAATATTGCAAAAAATCTGATACCTAATTTATAGAGACAATTTGGTATTCTTATTAAAAAAATATGGACTTTCAGGGTACTAGTCACATATAAGTCATCTTAGCATTATAATAAAAACAGATTGCTCTCAGGTCTTGAAAGAAAAAAAATTCTGTTTGCTTATTTCTCCACCAGCAAATGAAATCCTTGTGTTTTGCAGAGAAGAGAATAGATAATCAATCTGTGAAAAGACTTGTTAATAAATTAAATACATGTACAGCTTCCCATATGACAATGACCTGTTGTAACTTGAATTTTGGTTGCAAATGCATGTTTTACAGAAGTGGATTTTTCCTTCCCATTTTTGTCTTTTGAACTGATGGAGAAACCTTGGCCTGTGCACTCATGTTATGTTAGGACAGAGCTGTGAGGTTATTTTGCACTGGAGCCGCCCCAGTAACTACTATTTGTGCAGTGGTTACTATAACTCCTTAATCTCTTTCTGAAGACATTTTGGGTTGCACAGTCTCAGATGTCATTGATGCATGAACAGCCTAGAAAAAAATATGTTCAATACTTTGCTGTGACTGGTTCCCTTCTTCTTAAATGGCCAAAGATTCCAATTTTATTGTTGCCATTCAATATATAATTGTAGTTGGAATAGCATGAACTGTAAAAATTAAGAACAAGCAAAAATTTCACCCATGTAGTTGTTAAATCAATTCTGATGTGAATTTACAGACTTGGAAGGTCATGACATCTATCCATGTGAGATATTTCCCTCCTAAACATTTTACATAAGAGGAAAGGAGATGCTGTCTCAAAATTCTCCATTTCTGCTGAGGAAGCAAGTGAGAAGTCCAGAAACTGTATGTTGGACAACACAATCCCTTAGCAACTAACTGGATGTGGCAATAAGACAGAAATGGCAGCTCTCTTCCTG
>VZUA01092516.1:1724-11953 GCA_013401035.1 Horornis vulcanius
GGAAGGAGAAGGAAGGAAATGATCAGGATTTTTCTTCTATATGTTCTGTAAAGTCTACTTTAAAGTCATCCAAAGGCAAATGAGTCCTTTTCATTTTATTAAAAAAAATCAAAGCAATAATAAGCAGCTTGATCCCAGTATGAGAGAACATTTTACCTCTTATTTTACATTAAATAATCCTTTTTAGTTAATAACAATCCTACTTTCAAAGCAAGAAAATAGAAATTCTCTGTGTGACCATTCTGTATAAAAGCAGAGTTTGTTTTTATTTCTGCAGGGACAATAAATTAGAGCCTTTCATCAACTACCATTTATCTCCTCTTTTTTATGAGGATGCAAGTAAGTAATTATCAGTGAAGTTCAATGATCAAGCCACTGCATAAATTTGTAGTAGAAACTAATCCTGACTAATTAATCTGACAAAATATATGGTTTAAAATAACCCCCAGTGCCAGTAGTTCTTTCTCAATAATTTGCTTTTATGTTAGAATTTCATCTGTCCTTCATGCTTTTTATTTGAAATTGTACCCAAGAGCCAGTTTTACCTGGAAATTTCATGATGTTTTGTAAATACAGTCTTTGGTACAGAGACAAAAGTAAATTCTCTATTGCTATAGATGAGAGCATCAAGAGAGTAGTGAACCAATGGTAAAAACTTTAGGAAGTCTGGTGGAGATATTTCAGTCACAAGTTTAGGGGTTCAGTGGACAGAACAGAATCACTTTAGGTCTCTGCCACAGCTGTCAGGGAGTACTGACATTCAAGAAGGTAGAGTTATCTAAATAGGTTCCAGTACTCCATAGTAAAAAAAAAAAAAAAAAAAAAATAGTGGACATTCTTAATCCTTTTTTTCACCCTAAATGCTAATAAACTTAAATTTTCCTTGTTATAGGTTTGTAACAAATAAATATCTGGTTTTGAAAAAAAAAATGAAACATTGGTTGTAACATACAGTTACTTTTTAAAATATCTTTCTCTTCCCTAAACTTGATCTAAAATACTCAGGAAAAAAAAAATACCTCAGGTTCCTTGCAGCACTGTTTCTCTCTAGATGACAAGTATGGAAAAGAATGCAGTTTAGGGAACCAATCCTGCAAATTGCAGGATGTGTGTAACTTTAGCTTACACAGGCAATATAAATTCCAGTACCTGCTTGTACAAAATTCACAAGCTAACAAAGCACAGATAGTTCCCACATGAGCACATTTAAGCATTTCCTTAGGGGAAACTGAGGGATGCACTGGTTGCAAATAGTAATTTCTCAAGTCCAAACTCTTTCTAAAAAACTAATAGAGGCTTAAAGAAGTTGGAGATATTGTAGAGGAGATTCTGACTATAACTAACTCAGAACAAGTCTGGGAAATTCCTGCTGGATACTGTGGCAGTATTTGAGATTGGTGATTGGTACAGGGTAACAGCCTTAAATCCCAAGTCTTAAGTCCCTTCTTGTGTTCAAGAAATATCTAGATTTCAGAAATGAGAAGTCACAGTCTGTTTGCCATTACTCTTCCTTAAAGGCAGTAATTAGGGTGTTTCCATGTCAGAATTTATAGACTTTTTTGCCCTCTAGGTCTCTTCCTGCAGGGGAAGATGCAGTAAAACAAATCCAAAAAATATTTACTAATTAGAAATTATCATCCTGAAGGGTAGAATTTTTTTTTTTTTGTACTTTTAATCATTTTAGCACTTACTAAATCAAAAATGTAATGTTATTTCTAAGGATAAAAAGTTCACTTGTCACACACAGATAGCTGTGATTGTCAGGAGTTGGATGAGAATGGAGCATTGGGTGATTCTACAGCAGCCTGTAGAGGGATTCTGTACAGTAAATGCACAAAACATTGCCCAGTGAGACAGAAAAACATCATGCCATCCATGCTATGTGCTTTCCACTCCAGCTCAGGAGAAACAGTAGATAATCTACCTGGTTTAGTGAAATTTTAGCCCTCTGAAAATCTCTCACCTAATCAAAAAATTAAAGTTTCTACTCTTGAAAAACTCTTCTTAATCATGCAGAACATTTACTACAGGACAAGCACAGTGTCCAGAACACAACATTGATAATATGCACACAGAATTAAATTGTTGTAATATTTTTTAAAAAACTGAAGGTTATTGCCTTATTCTCTGAGATTTGTACCATTTCCTTGCTACAAAGACGCTGCTTATAGACTCAGAAAGTGCAAGGACAGTGGTTTTGCATGGCCTGGTTTTTGGTAGGGGCTTCTGTGAGAAGCTGCTGGAAGCTTCCACCTCATCCTGCAAAGCGAATCCCTGACAGCCCTGAAGATTAACAAACTGCTGGCCAAAGCTGGGCCTGTTAGAGAGGCTGGTAATGCCTCTGTGATGACATATTTAAGAAGAAAATCAAAATGAAGTGAACACAGATTTTCTTTTTGTGAGAGAAGAGAAGGCGGTGAGAACATGTGAGGGAAACAACATGGGAGACACCAAGGTCAGTGGGGAACGAGGGCGAGGAGGTGCTCCAGGCACTGGAGCTGAGATTCCTCTGCAGGCCATGGTGAGACCATGGTGAGGCAGCTGTGCCCCTGCAGCCCATGGGGATCCACAAGGGATCCAGAGATCCACCCACAGCCTGTGGGGATCCACAAGGAATCCAGAGATCCACCCACAGCCTGTGGGGATCCACAAGGAATCCAGAGATCCACCCACAGCCTGTGGGGATCCATGGGGAATGCAGAGATCCACCCACAGCCCGTGGGGATCCCTGGGGGATACAGAGATCCACCCACAGCCCATGGGGGAGGTGTCCATGCTGGAGCTGGTGGATTCCTGGAGGTGATCCAGTGGGAGACCCATGGGGTTTTTGCTCCCAGGCTGGAGCAGCCTGCCCTGGAGGACTGCACCCCATGGAAAGAGAGACAGAAATCACAGCAGTTTAGGGAGGACTGTGTGCCCATGGGAGGGACTCACATTGCAGCAGGTGTGGTTTGGCTGCTGCTCGTGAGAGTGGAGCCACGCTGGAGAAGTTCACAGAGAACTGTCCCCCATGGAGGGACCCCATGGCCTCACAGGGAAGGATTCCTCTCCCAGAGCAGAGGAAGAAAATCTCTGTGATGAACTGACCAAACCCCCCACACCCTGTCTACCTGCGCTGTCAGTGGGAAGGAGGGAGGGCATGGGGGGGAGACGGTGTTTTGAGGGCTTCTTTTACTTCTCATTACTCTCTTATGATTTTTTTAGTAATAAACTCACCTTGTACCTCTAAGCTGAGCCTGTTTTGCCCTTGGAGTGTTCTCTCTCCATCCTTATCTCAAACTCATGAGCCCTTCCTTGATCTTTCCTCTCCTCTGCCCAGCTGTGGCAGGGGAGGGTGAGTGAGTGACTTTCATGGGTGCCTGGTGTTTGGCCAGTGTCAAACCATGACAGATGGCTATAAATGGCTGGGGAGATAATTCAAAGGAGTTGGGAATCCACAACAGGATTTATGCTATCTGTAGTTGTTTTTCAGCCTGTTTGTACCTTACATGTACTGTACATACATTTATATTTCCAAATTTTGTAAGTACAGTTATGAATGTTAATAAGACTATACTTCTAATTTCTTCCCTTTGGAGAGTCTCATAAGAAATGCAACCTTACAGTAATTCTAAAGCAGACTATGCTTTACATACTATGACTCGTGTTTCTGGTCCAGTCTTGCAAATACAAATACAGCACAGAACCTATTCAGCAGGATAAACTACTCAGAGCTGAATGGTGCAGTGTAGGGGCAGGCAGAGCCCCGGTGGCTTTGCCTTGGAGAGAACCTTGATAAGAGGGATTGTGCAACCCCTCCCAGACCCCTAAGATAAGAAAGCAGGCCTTCTGGTTAGGGCGACTTTTCAGAAGACCCACAAGCCCCCTTGGAATCTTATGTAAATTTGTCCTTAAGGATTGGCTGGGTGCCCTTTCTCCTGCCCACCTGGTTCCCTATAAAAACCCCTAAAATCTCCCTAGTCCTGGGGCTTCGCAGATGCACTCGCAATAAAGCTGCTTGCGGAACAGCCAACGAGACCCTCTCTCTCTCATCCCGGGCCGGCAAAAGGAGAAGCAGACCTCGCAGGGCAGGAGCAGAGAAATCACTGAGCTGAAATCACTGAGCTGAAAACACAAGAGCTGATCTCTGCTCTGCCCCCCTGATTAGTGCAGGCCCAAGATGAATAAACTGTTTCACTGCATCCTATTCATAAATCCATTGTGCTGTGTGTGATAAAGCAGTAGTCAAAAAACTAAAGCTCAGCTGGAGACTTATAGTTAATTTGGATAAATTGTCCCGATTATTTGCTATGCAGAACTGTATTTCCTACAGTGTCTGAGTTACAAAGGCATTACTGGTGCTTAAGAGATGAGCAGAAGAGGTTGAACCAGTTAACAATTAGTGAAGCACTGCATCTGCTTGTGATTCGCTGTTCCCAAGATATCAGCTTTTCCTCCTAGCAGCTGCTTTCTGTTTAAATAAAAGATAATTTGAGTTGTTATTTATTTATCACCTTCCAAGGGTTTGGGGTGATTACTTAATGCAAGCTTCCATGCAAGGACACCTCAAATTTTGTCTCGTGTTATAAATACAGCACATCCACACTAGCAAAGTTCAGGCTCCTAGTTCACAAGCGGGATTTAAGCAAACATTAAAAAGAGCTCTTGGCCTGAACACAGACACCTTTCCATCTGCAGACAGCTCTCTGAGGCTGTGACCACTTCAGTGTCTGAGCTCAAGGAAGCATGGACAGCTCAGTCTGCCACAGTGCTGGAAACAATCTAATTTAGGGATCACAACACTTTCTTCCCACAGCATTTCCAGGGAGCCAGGAGCTGAACCCTCAAAACAAATCCTCTCAATTTCTGATGTTCTCTTGAACTTAGATGCCGTGGAAGACATACCACTTAACTTAGGTACTTATAAGGTGCTACGAATATGCCCTTCTACATTCCCCTGCCAGCTCTGACTTCATCTCTCAAGTGGTTACACATCCCAGGCCTCTGCAGGGCCCCGTGGAGGTCTCTGTGCCTGGAGCTCCCCCACCAGGGAAGGGATGAGGCTCCAAACTGCAGCCTTGTTCTTTGAACAGAGCTTGGGGAGCAGAGCTGGCCATCATCCGTGATGATGTGGACCAATAGCAAATCAATTACAAATTAATTACTAATTACAAAATGCAAAGCTGGTAATAAAGAAGACTGCTGTTAGAGCAATTATTGCTCTAAATTGTTATGGAGGATTTGGGGAAAGAGTCTGTGAGAAGTAGTAACAACAAAGCGCAAACCTGCTATGGCTATTGAGGTAGCCCTCCTGACTGTGCAGATATCTGTACACAGCAGATACTGTAAAAACCACAGAGAACCTTGATTGATCAGCCAACCTTTAGAGAACAAGGCTTCTGTGGATAATTTATCAAAACAAAGCCATCTTCCTGGCACAAGTTTGCTTTATCAATTTTGTTTGTGCTAGCTAAACAAACACATTACAAATATTCCATGATCTTTTGCTGCCTGTACTAGCATTGCTGCATTTTCTGGTAACAAGATAAACATTTATAAAAATGGATCTTTGCATGAGCGTTTTACCATGACCTTTTAATGAAATGGATTGGCCAGTGGAAATAAGATGTACCTACACAATCAGGCAAATAATTTTTTTAGCAGTAGGTGCCCCTGTCCCACAATAAATGTGAGATTATTTATCCTTCTGTAAAACAAAGATAATGTAGTTTACATTACCACGGGGGATAGCTCATACAGATATGCATTGCTGAATTGGTAAGGGGGGGTACATTTGCATCAAGCTTAGCCTTTGGTAACTTTCTGCTGTGCCCATCCCAGCAGCTCACCTCATAATTCTCTGGAGGTCTTCCCTGAATCCAGAGACCTGGAAGAGAAATATGATTTTATCAAGACACTGCTGCACTCCAGTCTGTCTCATTACCACCATGCCCAGATATCCAGCAAGAGCTAGTGGCTACCTGCCACTGCCCTTTGAAAACACATATATAACAGATTTCCCAACTGCATGCTGCAAAAGTTGTCTAAGGAACTTAGAGGCCATGTGAACTTGTAGTGCCAAAACCTTCTCAGCAAAAAAGCCAAGTTCATGTTACAATTCCTATTACTAATAAGACTTAAGCCTTTCTAAGTCTACTCAGCAATGGGTTTGCACTTCTACAGCACCTCTGTGTATCAAAGACTAATAACATGTGGCATGGAAAACAATGAACTTTTTATGAACTTTATTAATTACCAAAGTAAAAGCTTGATTTTTTTTTTTGTTCACTGGTTCACCTGTGCTAAGTAGGTCTTCAGTAGGATTGAGTGACACATAAGAAAAGCTTTCCCCCTGCCTACTTTTCCTGTGCTCAGAAAGATGCCTGGAAAATACGGTCTGTCCTGTCATTGCTCTACTCCTCACCTCTGGCTGAATGTAACCCAGAACAGATGACTAGGTTCAAGTAAATAACAGATATGAGGGCATGTTATCATCTTACACATCTATAGTCCTTTCTCTGTGTCCAGTGACTGTCACGTCGGGGTGGTCCTCCCACAAATCTTCTCAGAGGTCAAGAGCAATTTCTGGTATAGCTGTGTGCTCCTCTCCCTGGGGCATGTTGACATTTGGGTGTGTGAGATGGTTCCTGGGGTGCCATTCTCTTCCCCCTTGGTAAAAGTTCCTGCACCACACAGCAGCAAGACAAGGAAGGCCTTATGGCAGTGCTCTGCTCAAGCCTGTGAAGGCTTTAGAGAGCTGTTGGTGTGAGGTCAACAGGGGAACAGGTATTTCTTGATTAACCAGAGTTTTATTCCTGACACACTAAGTATGTAGTTTACTGCATAATCAAAGCTTCTTTGACAGTTCTCTGATTGCACTGCAGAAAACTTTAACTCAGTAATCAGCGAGAAAACCAGTGGTGCTTATACAATTTACTACCAGATTTCAGTTCTCCTGTGTTTCTACCAAAAGGGCAAAACACAGAAAAATACACTTATCACTCCTTTCCACGCTGTCCCTTGCAGCCCATGAAGAGGCTAAAACCTGCCTTTGTTTCCCCAGGGAGAAGATGACACCTGCTGATGCTGCAATCGCTTAATCTATTTTTGCTGATGTACTACTCAGTGCTACAATTTGGTTCTACTAATTGATTCCTCCTACAAGAAAACAGCTGATGAACACCCATTTTAAAAAGTATGCCTAAATAGGGTTGATCTGCCACTCTTTTAAGACTGCAGCTACTTTTGATTACTTAACATAATAATAAGCATTTTAGTCACTCAGTTGCTGTAGGTAATGCTGTATAACACTTGCATATTCTCTCACTATTCCTTGTTGTAACCATTAGTATCTGAGGAAAAATCAATTTGTTATTCAAATTTTAGACTCTCTTTGTATGTCTCTACTTTGACTTTTCCATGCAATGATAGAAGATAGGTGATACTAGCTGTGGCTGGAAATGATTTTATATGATGCCTATTCCTTTTCTTCATCCTAATTCTGGCTGCTGTGAAGTCAGAAATATAGAATAAATACAATTGCTCATATATGAGAGTTTGCCTGTACAAATTAATTTCACAATTACAAAAGGATGTTCTTTTCTAAAATCTCAGTTGGACTAGTACTGCAGCAAGTGAAAATGAAAGGGTAATTGCTAGAACCACACTTTAACGACAAGGTCCATATTATTATACCATGCTGTAGGGAAACTGAGGGCCTCATTGCTGTAGAGAGGAGCAAAATCCAAAAATCATTTGGAAAAATGCAATGGGAAGCAATGCTTTAATTGCAAAGGAAATAGAAGAAGGTTTGATGTGAGCTTTAGCTGCCTTGACAGAAGGATGTCCATGCCCATGGTGAGAGGAGTCCCTTTTCCACATGGTAACTTGTTCATAGGAGTTGTAAGCTGGTAAACTTCACTGCTTTGGGAGAGTGTCTGTGAAAATTCAAGGGGTCAGGAGGTACACAAAGATGCTTGTGGAAATGAGGAGAGGATAAAGAGCTGATACCTTTTTTTTCTAGCAGAAGATTCAGTGACTGACAGCTCTGCAGACTGCAGCTCAGTTCTGCATTATCTCCTGCATTTTGCTCCTTCTTCAGCCTCTGCAATCTTTGATGGTGTATCTGCCACATATTTCATATTTGCAAATTTCCTGATCCTACATTACAAAGCAACTCAGACAAGTAAATAAGAGCAAATCTTGCTATCAAAGAGGAAATTTTTTGTCTGTGTGTATGCGTGTGTATGCTGGGAGAGATGGTAATAATAAGCTATTTTTCATAAAAGTTTCATCTCTCTCTCTATATATATCTATAAAGATATGAAGTTAAGTAGACACTGGATAGAATAAGATTAGCTTTCATCTCCTGGCCAAATTTCATCTTAGGTAATTATATTGTTCCTGAGTAAATATCTTTATAATTTCAATTGGGTAGTCTATTTCCTATTTCAAATTGCTTTGCTGTACATAATGTGAGCTTCTGTACTTCCCTAGAAATGGGTATGCTCTGCTAGGAGGTGAAAAGATCACTGGTGAGTACACATTAAAATCAATAAAATATTCTTAAATTCTTTTTGGAAACAGCCATAAATCTTACTGTTTGTTAAGCAGAGACAAAAGGTTGTGGAGATTTTTTGAGAAGTTTGGAAGAAAAGAGTTTGGTACTAAGCTAGTGTAACTAAGCTAACTGTGCCTCTTTCAACTTAGGGTCAGGGAGTGTCAGGACATTGGCAGGGGGTTTGACTCAATGAATTACAGAGATATACTTGGATTGTAGCTGTATGAGGGGAAAATTTGCAATACTTTCAGCTGTAGATGGATGTATCAGTTAAACTCCTGGGAAGAAGGGATCTGTGCAGGTGACTCGATAGCTCATATGTGCAGACCTGATCACTGACACAGTTGTCAGAGATGGTAAGGCCAAACTTGGGAAGTTACAGGTAGGAACAGGACAGAAATCCAGGATATGTGAAATTTAGCTGATCCAGGTTTATGCTTCACAGTGATGAAAATGGCCATGGGATCAGATATTTGCATCAACAGCCTGACCTGTAGCCATTTAAATGTCTCTTCAGAATAGACAACCACTGTACAGCACACTGTGCCTTGTATAGAGTAGAAAAGCTAAGTCTGATTTATGGCATTTTTGAGCACAAAAATCCACAGGAAATTAATGATTACTTCCAGAAATTAGTACCACTGAGAAGATCCAGGGTCATAACTGTATACACCAGTGAGAACTGCTTGGGGTCATTGTCCTGCTTGTTATGTACATCTCTAATCAGAGTCCCAAATGTTTGAGATACACGAATACAAGGAGATGTCACTCGTGAATTAACTTCTTGAAAACATCTCCAGTGTTAGGAGCTACTAATTTGCTTCACTTTTCAGAATATTAGCCAACTGTGTGCAATGGGCCCAAGAGCACAAACATTTCATGTGCAGATAGAAAATGTAGTTTATTATTCATGTGCCTTATTTATTTACCAGATTAAAATTGAAAGCATCACCACAGCATGGGGTGACTCTTCTTTGCAGAGAAGGTCTTGAGGTCTGCCAAGTCTCACTTCATAGATAGGAATCGTGACATAGAGACCACACATTCAATGCAATTTCCAGAGCAAACATATCTTGAAAAATAAGTTAAAAATCTAAATTGCCTGAAACAGGTCTAAGATATCAAGAACTGATTGCCTCAAGCCTATATTACTTGAATTACCTAAATACATACATCTGTCTTCAAAACTTCATGAGACTGATTTATTTGCAAGATTTAAAAGGAAATTAAATTCTTCCTGTGTTCACCTGGGATTTAAAAGTGCAGACCCACTGCCTCACTCTTTATTCTGTGCAACAGTGGAGTTTAGGAATCTATTTTCTATATGAAATGCAATCTGACATGAAAACATCTCTTGACCAATGTTTAGCACAAAGCTCTGCACAGAGAGCTACACCTACAAAAATAAATAGAGAAGGATATGAACTGAGCTAGCACAGGTGATACAGCCCAACTATTTCCAGGCTCAGGATTAATCACCTCATACACCCTCTGAATCCAGGCTCTGGAATTACAGATGATGATGATAAGGTCTCAAGAGGCCCAAAGTCTCTTTGGAGCTGTGTTCTGCCTGTGCTGTGCAATTAAAGCAATAATCCTCCTTCACACTTCCGAGGTGCCTGGAAAGCTCCTGGTAGCATTCAGCAACCAACAGGATTTCTGAGCAGCAAAGAAAGCCAGCATGATTCAG
>VZUA01092516.1:11961-23417 GCA_013401035.1 Horornis vulcanius
CATGATTCAGCAACGACTTCTTTCCAGCTTCTATTTTTTTTTTTATAAAGAGCAATACTGTGCATAGTATAAAGTACATCCCTTCATTATAAGTTAAAATTAAGTATTTTTGGTTTGCATTATACTGTACTCCTAGTCCAAGCTTCTGCTATTTTTTCTCTTGGGTTTCTTTTCCCCTTTTTATGCTTATGAATCAAATAAACTGAGAATGAACTTTAAAACTGTGCTTTACTCAACTGCCCATTTAATGTTAGAGTTCTTGCAGGTCATTTGAAATTATATACCACTGAGCCTCTGACTTCCTGTTATCACCAAGATACACAATATGTTTGTTCTTTTGAAAAATCCCACTTTAAGTAATTGCAGAGTAAACTGGGTCTCCATTTATCAGTATGTCCTGGGTAATTATGCAGTGCTTAAAAAAGCTAAGGAAGAAGCATCATCATTCAACAACTATTTACATTATACACTAGCCCCTTACCCAGCAAATGGCCCTAACCACAGAACAGAGAATCCACTCTGGGTCTTCTCTGGGCAGAGAGACTTAAAACATTACTGTGACTTTCTGTGATTTTTTAATTTCAATGACTTGAAAAAAATGTGAAGGTTTTTTCATAACTTGGGAAAGTGGAGTGGTTCATGCTGTGACGCTGAGAGTATTTGGTGCAACGAGAAAGGCAAAGCCTGATAGAGATGTGGGATACAAGAATTTCTGAGACCTGCCAGGACAGTATGGGAAGATGACGTGTGGGCTCAGTACTGTGAACCCAAATCATCCCTGGCTCTGTTTCATGTGGTATTAGGGAATGTAGAAACTCTCTCAAAAGGAGAGCCCCGGACCAAAATGCCAGTCACACGGTGTGCAGAACAAGGGGACGGGATCTGGCAGTGAGCTGAGGAGTCACTTGGCAGGGACTATAGGCACAATATTTTTCTTTCATTAGCTGGCAGATAAAAAGGCAGAAAAAGAATGCCATGGTGACAAGATTAATCCCCAATGACAAAAATGAGTTTCTTTCCCAAGACTTCAGTACGGTTGGACCAGTTAAAATCAGTGACATACATCAGCAGCTTCAAGATACACACAAATATTTCATGATTTGACCATCTAGGATATTCATAATGGATTATGAACTAAATGTTTTTCAAATTTAGGAAGTATCATGTGAATATGAAAAAAGGAAGAACTTGCTTGGCTGGCAGTGGCTGCATTGCTGCCCATAGCCTTCATAAAGGTGATGTAGCAGCAGTTTGTTTATGTCTCCTCACATAGGTGTGCTCCAGGTGGACAGCTCAGCTGCCAAACAAGAACATCTCAGTAGAGATAAAGATGCCTCTGTGCCAATTATTATGAATCTCATTCTTTTTAAGTGTGTCTGAAGCTGCAAATCACATGCAGACATCAAGTGCCAAGTGAGCCCCGAAGTCAAAATCAGTGCTGGAAAGTGTCTTTTGTAAAACTTTGTAAAGATGTTTTGTAAAACATCTGCAGCCTCTACAATGCTAAACGCAGAAGGTAAAAATATTACTTTCCCGTAAACTTAAAGGGAATTTTCTTCTGCCTGTTCCTGCCTGAGGATTGACATNACTTGAAAAAAATGTGAAGGCTTTTTCATAACTTGGGAAAGTGATGAACTGCCTGTTCCTGCCTGAGGATTGACATTGCCTGCAGTTGTAATCCCAAGTGAGGGGCCGAAGAGCCTGGAAGCTGTCACCTTGTTGTGTGATGCAAATTCAAGTCCCAAACATCTTCCAGGGTGCCAAAGTCTTCCCAGTCCAACCACCAACCATTGCTGGTGCTCAGCCTCTTGCTCACAGCCTTTGCAAAGAGAGAGGAGGTATCAGACAGCTTAAAAGGGACCAGAGCACAGTTGGTGCAGAGCTGAGCACCACCACTGGTCAGACCTGAGCTGGAATGTAGAATTTGCAAACTGATGCTTTTCAAATGAGTCTGATTTTGAAATTTTTTTCAATAACACATGTCTAGGGCATGAATGAAAAATATGCCCCCTCCTCTGCTGTAATAGTCTCTCTTCCTACAGCTGAATTGGAATTTCCCTTCGTGCTATTTGCCTTTACTCATGGCAATAAATTATTTAATAATATACCAGGATGTAGGTTGGCTGCACAATTGAATGATTCCCATCCTTTTCCCCTAGGGAAAGCTCATTTCTGTAAAACCATCAGAGGACGGCCCAGAGCCATCTGGTGATGACCAGGTAAAGTCTCAAGGCAGAATCTTCTCTTTTAACTTGGTAGTCTGAAGACCTTACGGAAAACCAAAAAAAAAAAAAAAAAAAAAAAAAAAAAAAAAAAAAAAAAAAAAAAAAAAAAAAAAATCACAGCATGGTGAGTTTTAAAATTTAGTGAAAAATTATTTGGTCTCTAAAATACTTAGGTTCAGCAAGTTGTAAACAACAAATCAATCCCAGAAAAAGTAATTCAAGAGAAAGAACAGAATAAATAAAGTGAGTTGTTGAGGGTTTCCTCCAATGTTTGCAGAAAGCTTTGCAGTTGTTACTAGGTCATTGACACTTTTAATAGAGGTGCATTTCTATAGAAGTGCTCTTAACAGAGTTGTTAGTGCAATGTTTGCATGCCTGTGTACTGGTGTCTGATCAGGATAAACTGTGAGCTGACTGGGAAATTGGTCCTTACCACAGCTGAGACCAAGTGTTGAAACTCCAGCACCAGAACATGGATGGCCTGGGAGCATCTGGGGACACACAGATTTACTGTGTACTGCATCTAGAAAGTCTGTGTTGCTTCCCTTCAGGATTACAGGACATGTAAGGTGGAGTTCCCTCTGGCAGCCTGCATGCCAAATTCATCTGTGCTGTGTCCCAGTGATTTACCTTGGACCTAGGGCATGGGAGAGTACTTGCAGTGCTTTTGGCACAGGAGCCCTGCATTTATTAGACTCCTGTTCTCAATTGCACCATCACAACTGCTGGTCATTTTAATAGTGTTATGACTTCAAATCAAAAGAACAACTCAGTTTTGTTTCATTTCACCTTTTCAGTCAGGGTGAGTAGTTAGGTATTCCTGATTGAATTGCTCCTTCATGCAAATGTCACCACTCTATTGGAACAATAATTACAATGCAGAAGGAAGCACTGGAAGCTTCCCTGAGAGAAAAATAATTTTTATAATGGCATGTATAGGAGGGAAAATCATCAACTTGTTTTTTTTTATTGAGCAGTAACCAAGGTAATCCATTAGTTTTGTAAATAGGAAATTTAACAGCACAGCAAATCAAGTGGCATATAAAAATCTATCAATGGAATTACTTAGAAAAAGGATGAAGTAAATCAGAAGATAATATTCCTTGAATACTGGGAGAACTAACTGAGAACAACCCTAAAGAGAAGGACCTGGGGGTGCTGTGGATGAGAGGCTGGGCATGACCCAGCCATGTGCCTTTGTAGCCCAGAAAGCCATACGTGTCCTGGGCTGCATCCAAAGCTCCGTGGGCAGCAGGTGAGGGAGGGGACTCTGCCCCTCTGCTCTGCTCTGGGATCCCCAGCACTGGAAAGATGGACCTGTTGGAGCAGTCCCGAGGAGGCCACAAAGATGATCAGGGGAATGAAGCACGTGTCCTGTGGGGAAAGGCTGAGAGAACTGGGTTTGCTCAGCCTGGAAAAGACTCTGGGGAGACCTAATTGTGGCCTTCACCACCTGAAAGAGGCTTATAAGAAAGATGGGGTCAAACTGTTTATCAGAGTCTGTTGCAATAGGATAAGGTGCAATTAAATTAAAAGACAGCAGATTTAGGCTAGACATAAGAAGAATTTTTTTACAATAAGGATGGTAGGACACTGGCAGAATTTGCCAAGAGAAATTGTGGGTGCACCATCTGTAAAACAATTCACAGTCAAGTTAGACCAGGCTCTGAGCTACCAGATCTAGTTGAAAACTGTCCCTGCTCAGCGCAAAGGGGGTTGGACTAGGTGACCTTTAAATGTCACTTGTAACCCAAACCATTCTAAGATTCTATGATTGTATCTCTCAGGCTGTCTCAGGTGCAAAGCTTACCCTTTCTTCGACTCCAGTTGCAGGTAATTATACTACTGACTAATTGAATAGTACCTCAAGTTTACTAAAATATCTCATTAACATTAAGGGTCCAGAAACAAAAAGGTAAGTTAAAGACTGATACTGAAAAACAATTATTCTAGGTTTGCCAAAGTATTGCAGAGCCAGTGCTCACTCCTGCTGTTTCTGTGTCACAGTGTACATACCTGGGTATTTGCTGTGTAAGAGGAGTCATTGGTACAAAAGCAACACTGTAAAGGTAGTAATAGCAACACCAGTTTTTAATTCTTTGTGAAGACAGGTAAATGTCACCTGAATGGAGCTAAAATCATCTTGCTGTTGAACAGGAATTGGTAACAAAAGTTTTAAAATTGGGACTGCCAATTAGTATTTATCAGCTTGGTCTT
The DNA here is from genome assembly GCA_013401035.1 of Horornis vulcanius. Classification (NCBI taxonomy): domain Eukaryota; kingdom Metazoa; phylum Chordata; class Aves; order Passeriformes; family Scotocercidae; genus Horornis; species Horornis vulcanius. The sequence goes on from VZUA01092516.1 coordinate 16,404, forward strand.
TCTCTCTCTCTATTTTTTTTGGGGGGGGATTCTAACAAAATATGATCAGCAAAAAAGTGAAATTAGATAATTAGATGGTTGTTTAAATCTAAATTAGGCAGAAAAGCTAACTCTTTTTAAAGTTACTGGAAACCCATGAAACTAAAGAAGCCTGTCACGCTTGAATTTAGGATGTGAATTTTAACAGTTGTTTAACAGTAGCTTGAGTCTTCCACAGTGATATGTGAAAGACAATGGCCTTATTCTGATTTCTGCTCCAATTTTCTGCAGTCATTTGGCTGGCTTGAAGTTATTTATAACTTTTAAAAAGCTGTTTAAAATGTAGTTAATAGATGGACTAAAGTAGTTTCATTATTGTTAAACTGTTTTTAAGAAATGACATGTGATTATTTTTGACAGAAGCTCAGCACTTAACGAACCTTGAAAGCTAATTATTGCTTCATATGTTCTTCCATGGGGAAAAATCTTTTCTTAATAAAAGAAAATGAATAGAATTTGGGTGTTTAGGTATATACAAAGAAGCAAGATACATGGTAATTGATTTTAACAAAAGTGGAAGATGTCCTCTAACTTCCTGACTGCCTTCAAAAAGCAAAATTAGGGACACTGTTCCTACTTCACCTGTTCTGTGCAGGAGTGGGCACACTATCATTTCCAACATGCAGTTTCATGCTCCAGTAAAAGAGCACTTTGGAGTGATTTGTATAAAAACAGCTGCTAGGCCAGGCTCAATGGGCACAGGGACAGGGCCTGGACCCTCACAGTTCCCCAAAACTAAATAGAGGAGTCACAGGTATATATTTGTGGAGTTTTTTTAATTCCTTCAGACCTTTTGTACAAGCACTTGAGATAGTTATTTCTCCATTCCCTTTCCCTCCCTTTCCTTCCCTTTCCATTTTCCCTTCCCTTCCTTTAGCAGTTCCCTTTACCTAATTCATCCTCTAAACATCTTCACCTTAAATCTTTCTCAGGTCTTTAAAATCTGCTTAGTTATCTAAGAGCTGAAGCATGGGACAGTAATAGTCAGGCTTCACTTTAAAGAATTGCAAAAGGAGAAAGTCTTATGCATTTTTGTCTTCTGAAGACAATCTAGAAGAAAGTGGTAGAGGGACTTTATACAAGGGCATGTAGCAATAGAACAAGGAATATTGGCTTCAAACTGAGACTAGGCTTAGATTAGATATTATTATTAGATCTGTACAGTGAGGGTGATGAGGCTCAGGAATAGGCTGCCCAGAGAATCTGTGAATGTCCCATCACTGGAAGTGTTCAAGGCCAGGTTGAATGATGCTCTCAACAACCTGGTCTAGTGAAAGGTGTCCCTGCCTGTGGCAGGAAGGTTGGAACTGCATGATTTGCAGATCCCTTCCAACCCAAACCATTCTATGATTCTATGATTCCAGGGCAAAACAAGGACCAACAAGATGCCTGAGCTGCTGCTGGGCACTGCTGGACATCATTCTTGCAGACAGAATTCTCTCCTAGGGACGGCACCTCCTCTCTCCTCAGGGGTTGCCTGCGCTTACACTTCAGTACCCTGCTCCCTCAATTTCTTGGCTGGAAAATAAAGATAGTAATACTTTTTTAACTCCCTCAAAGGTTGGGGAAAGGATAAATGAAGGGCTGGAAAAGGCTCTGAATTCTTCATCATCCTACATGAGCTCTAAATATCAGTAACGTTGTTATCACGTGTTCAGTATGCACTCAGCAACTCACACTGTTACCAGTCCTGGATGGAGGAGAGCAGAGCAGGAGGAGCTGCCTCCAGCAGTGGGAATCACAGCCTAAATTAGGTTTAGTGAGCTACACCACTTCATCAACTTCTGTTGGTTATCTATTTTTAGAGAATAAAGTTATGCTTTTAGAGAATAAAGCATAACTTTATTCTCTAAAAATAGATAACCTACAGAAAATACTGTTGGTTATCTATTGAGCTAAAATTCTTCTTAATTTCACCTGAAGAAATTTCAGTTATTCATCTCAGAGTTGATTGTTCTACTAATTTTTTCCATTTGCACAGAAGATTTTATAGTTTTGATTGTTCACCAGATTGGGAAAAAAGGGAAAGCTATGCAGCCGACATCAAACATCTCCTTTTATAAAGAAATATCTATGAAGGTACAAGATTGTTTTTTGTGACTTCTACATTTAATTTCTTATGTGATTTTATTACATTAATATACATTCTGTTTTGATTAATAAAAAAACAGTTAGAAAGTAATTTGCTCTTTTAATGAGACTAATACATTTATTTCCACATCTGTGAGGATTTCAATTAATAAAATAGTATTCTCACCAAGGACTCAATAAAATCTTTAAAATATATGTGAACTTCAATTTTGTCTTGGAATACATTTACAGAATATAATTGCTCTTAATGTACCATGAAGAGGAGCTGTACTTTTTAATATATAGTTTCTAGGGAGAAGTCATAAAAAGATAGCTATTCTTCTACTTCTGACTTTAAGGTTGTCATCAAGATTATTGAAACCTTTCTGTTCACTGTTCTTTACTCTTTTACAAATAGGGTATTAGGAAACCATTGAGAATTACCAAAGAAAATAAGAAGGAATCTGATGATTTGGGGTACTTAATACAACAATTAATAATAAATTGTATAGAGACTTACTAATAAACTTAGTTTCTATGTATGCACACCAATGTTTTATTTTTGTATTGTATTTAGTTACCCCTTATATCCCTCTAGCCCAATTTCAAAATCAATACATCACATAAAACATCCATGTATTACTGATGTACGCTTTTCATTTTTCCCACTGAAATAATTCCCAGTTCTTCCTCCCAGTGTCAGTGGGGAATTCAACTTCTGACAAAACATGCCATGAACTTCAGAGTGAATTCTTCAAAACACCTCCTTTAAAAGAGAGAGAAACTTACTGGCTTTCCAAGGCCCTGAGTCTGTGAGCCCTGATTTCCACAGGCAGTGAACACACCTAATCCTGGCACTCAGCACAGAAAAGGGTTCAGGGCTGACCAGCAGAGCTGCCAGCTCACACGCTTGGCCATGAAGTTTGAATCCCAGCATGGTATTCAACAGTGTAGGGCTACAGTTTGGTTTGGACCACTGTATGGACAGGAGGCACTCAGGAATTTCAAATCCAGGTCCAAAATATAGCTAAATATACAGCTTAAGTCCTTGTTTAAATATGAGCACTGTCAAGTAGAACAGGTTGCACATTTTGGCACTGGGTTTGGACAAGGAGTGGTTTTATTGTGGGACACGTACCAAGTCCAAAGATGACAGAGGATCCACATTTCCAATACCACTTGCTCACAAAAAGCAAACAAAAAACCTCAACAACAACAAAAGCATTCCCTCTTTCTCTACTGACATGACATGAAACGAAAACTTTGATCTAAACTGAGGTGTCTGTGGGTTCAAGACAACAAGATATATGAACAGCCATGGATTATTCCTCATATCAATAGCTTCTGAATGACTTCTGACAAAGGTAGTGTACCAAACTGGCATTTGAAGTCTGAAGTTTTAATTCTGTTCATGGATTGTGTTCCCAATCCTCCTCTATGGCAAGGTAATTTAGACAATTTGTAAATGAAAATAATTAAGCAGGTGTAAATAGCACCATGGAGCACTTAAGTATGTTCTTTTCTACTGAGAACAGCATAGTTAAATGAAGTTGTTAATTTAGTCATTTGTAGGAATCAAGCATTACACACTAACACATTAATTAAATAGTCAGGATTCTGTCATCATGATTTGATTCACAGTATTTCACTTGAGAACAATCAAGATTCATCCACAGATACACAGGCATATTAAAATAGAATATTGAAACAATTATGTAAAACCCAGCCTAGATGACAGATATTCGCTTGCCAGCTCTGTTTTATTTGGATAGGCAAAAGGAGTCATTCTTCTAACATATTTTCTAACATTTATTTAGCCAAGCCACTTGGTCACAGCCAAAAGGCTCTGTCAACATATGGTCTAGGATGTTTGAAACAGCATTTGTGGGTGGTATCTTCACACATTTGATGTGTTAGATTCAATAAGGAAACTTAAATTAGACACACAGATTATAGCCCTGATTCGGAGAGAGCTGTAGGATTCAGGAAGGCCGTGGGCAGCCCTGGTGTGCCCAGGTGCAGGCACAGGCCAGCACACATCACAGCCACAGTGCCATGCACAGCCCCAGCCACACAAGATGTGATGTGCTCTTTGTTTTGATGGATAGCCCCATTCCAGCTGGAATCATGATGGCCAGGCATTGGCACCCCAAAGCAGAGCATTTGTCCTGCTTCTCATCCACCCAGCAGGGTGATACAATCAAAAGCTGCTGGTTGATATCTCTTGCCAACTTCAGAGCAGAAGAGACACCATGCACAGCTCAGCACACTGGATCTCCTGGGAAGGCAGCCATGGGAAAGACTGGCTGGGCACCATGCACTGAAGAACTTTATGTGTTTGAAGGAGGTGTTTTGTTTGGGTTTTCATTTGCTTGTTTGTTTTTAAATAGCCTCTTGGGATTTAATCAGGCTTAAGACTTGGAGCTGGGCTTCTCTCCTGAACTCTGGCCCCCAAATTGTGTCTATGATTCAGAGGGCGTCCAGGTATATCCTGTAAGATATATCTTACTCCTAATATCAGCTTTTGCTCTTCAGTGCTTTTTGTTCAATGAGTTGGTTTCCTGATCCTGTGGCTATTTGGCTTCTGAGGTTAGTTCGTTTGCTGCAGGATAAAGAATTTTTTTATAAGCAATAAGCCTTTTATAGGACCCCTCAGGGAACATTATCACACTCACAATAAGAGACAATTAACATTTTTCCAACATATTCTTCATCTGCAAGTATAACTGAACCAAAAACCTGTTTTAAAGGAGAAGCAGGCAGAGGCATAGCTTATAAAAATGGAAAGAAAAAAAAAAAATTAAAAGTGTCAAGAAGATTTTTGCCAAAGTTTTCTGTTGCAGAATTGAAAATTATGTGCACACAGATTTCACCCATAGCCTCACCAGCTGTGTAACAGTAGGAAAGGATTAGGGGTGCTACATTTTAAGAGAAAGTGTTGTGTTCAGAAATCATTGTCAAGTATGTAAAAGAGAAGGTGATATTTTTAGAAATGAAATGTATTTTTCTCCTTCACATTCTCTTACTATTTCTTAGATCTACAAAAGCTGGAAGAGAGTGAAACTTTTTGAGTGTGGCAAAAGAAAAAGCTCTTTCCCATATTTTCATCCTTTTCTCATGGAAAATATTATAATTTCACATGGAAAGTACTCCTGAGAAAAGCTCTACTTTTCCAGTTCTACCTATGCATGAAGCAGAAAAGGCAGATTAAAGGAACTGTCAAAAGTTTCAATGTTAACAGCAGAGTGAAAAATAGAAACTCATTTTATCTGACTTTTCCTTTCCTCAGTATTCTTCTTGCTGTCACTCCAAAATATCCCCTGATGTTAAGTAAGAGCAGGACTTGGTAAAGGTGGAAAAAGATCCTTCAGTCTTCAAGACAGGGATAGTATTTCCTGGTTTGGAATCATCTTGAGAATGCAAATTAAAATTTCATTAAAATAATTTTCTAAACAATCATTGACCCTTTGCAGCCTCTAAATTGCCACAACAAATCCATGTTAACTTTTGCCCACGACACATCAAACTTTTTTAGTCTCTTTTTCCAGCTAAACCCTTCAGTCATATTTCTATAGCTTATTACAGACCACACAATTTTTTGCATGTCCAGTACAGGAACCAAGTTCCCTTGTATGTACACATCTTCTACACTGCTATACCTCTAGCCTCTCTTATCAGATCAGGAAGCCAAACTACTGTTTTTTTCCATGTCTCTTTCTACTTACCTTGCAACAATTTTCATACCCTGTAACTGTAAATTAGCTCCTGCAATCCCCAACTCTTTCTTATGTACTGAGGTCTCATGTTAAAAAACACCTGTGTGTTGCAATTTCAAATGCAAAAGTTTCCGTGGAGAATCTCTGGAAAGAAAGAAGAAATCCCACAAACACTCAGACAAAATGACAAAGCCTTTCAAATGTCTGCCATCATTAAAGCAGAACACAAAATGGTGTAATTTGTCCTTCCACTGGACAATTCCCTCTCTGCTGCTCTGCCCTGGCATTGGACAGTGTTGGCCATGGACAGCAGCAGTGTGCCTCGGTGAGTGCTGGGTTTGGCAGACCTATGTGCTGTGCTTGCTCTCTCAAAGGTGTTTTCAGGTTAAAGAGTAAGTTACAGTCAGAAGGCTGACGTGAGAAAACGTTACCAACAAGACAACCAACAAGACAAGGTTAATGACAGGTCCCATGAGCTGCTCAGCTGAGGGTCATTGTCATTGCACTGCATCATTAATGAAATGGGTCCCCAGCAGAGGGCAAATACACTGAAAGTTACTGTAAGAGACGAAAATGAAGAGATGGGGTGAAAAAATGTGCTCACTCTCATTATTGTGTTCCATATATCCCTGTGAGTCCAGGGTATCTTCTGCATATATGGGTTGGATGTGGGACCTGCTCCACAGAGAAGAGGGCAAACCAGGCTTTCTCTGCTAGCACAGTAAAAAAGTATTAAGAATCCATAATATTAACCTGTTCCAAACATTGGAATGTGGCTCTATATAGTGTTTCATGATGGAGAACATGTTTTAACTGCACTGCCCTAGGAGTTTTATTGCTGACCCACAATTTTCAGAGAATCTTCCTTCCTTGAAGGTAGAGTAAGCTGTGATTTACTGCCACTGAGTTCTCCTAAGTTTAACAAGATTAATGGGGTTTCCACAACTTTAACAGTCTCATTAGCTCCTGGTTTTAATATGTTATGTGAAATTATTTCAATCTTTGTGACAAATGGAATATTATGTAATCTTTTGCTACAATTGTTCTCAATATATTACATCTAGAAGTAATACCACTGTGCTTTCAGGTGGTTGAAAAAAGGAACAAGCTGCCCAAATTCAGATGTGTTAATCATCATGTAGGACAGAAATATTAACCAAGAGACCTATAGGAAGGAGGGGAGGATTCA
>VZUA01092516.1:23576-41216 GCA_013401035.1 Horornis vulcanius
TTTGTTTTTGTTTTTGTTTTTGTGGGGTATTTTGCCCATGTAAGTGCAAAACACAGAAAGATACTCAGTTCTTTTAAACATTTTTGCTAAGTGAAACTCAAAAGGCTAAGTGGATAAGAAAACAAATTATGTAAATCAATTGTGTAAAGAACAACCCGTTTTTACTATCATTGATATGTTTCTACAGAATGATGATGATTTTTTTTCCATATTGCATATTCCTTCAATATCAAAGACAACAGTGATTAATCAATTTTAGATTACTTTCCAACTTTCATAAGCATTTAAGAGCATAGGAAAGCAAGGAGTTAAAGTATATAACTTGGTAAATTTTATCTTGTGAATTCATCTCACACAGTCTGTTTCCTTTGTCCAGTGTTTCCATAACCCTATTTCAAATTAATGAGGGATAATTACAGTAAAGACTAAAAAGCCTGTATTTTCAGAGCTTTTGAATGTAATGTTTATCTCTGTACTCTTTCAAGAGTGCCATGTAAATGGAACAGAGTACCAGAGACTTCCCTCATGCAGGGAAGGGATGGGAGCAGCCTTGAATTTTTAGTATGAGAATCTTTAGGAATACAGATTTACTGAATACATGTGCTTGTCAAGAAAAATGAAATAAGAGCTCCCAATATCCACCAGACAGATTAATCTGATGATGATTTTAAAACATTTTTCCAGCATAATTAAGAAAGAACTTTTTGGGAGATCTCATCACATTCTGCCTCAGGAATTTGCCATGCAGCTTGCAGTATCTGTTTCTAATTCCAGGAGTAATTAGATATCTCCTGGGACTTGCCCCAAACATATTTTCTTGTTCATCCTGCATACTTCTTCATATGAACTGATTTTGCACCTCTCTTGTCAGAGAAAGCATGGTAGAAGATCTATCAATCTTTGCCATTTAGAATTCTTCAGTAATATAATGGCTAAGACATATATTGTCCTCTGTACTCACCTCTTCCCACTCTATCTTATGTTAGGTAAATACCACTTATGCTACTAGCAGTAGTAGCTGAAATAAATTTAAGGTGCCCTCTTTTAGCAAGAATATAATATTTGCTTCCCTGAGGCAAGTAATAAGCACTGTGTAAACCAGGCTGGCCATGCTAGGAAATGGTCCAAACTCTATCCGGGCCTGGAAACAGCCCAAACCTCAACATTTCAAATATTTGCTTCCTCTCTGTACAACTGCTTTTCTCTCTCTGAAGAAGGGAATTTTCTCTGTCAGGTTATAGTGTGTTGGCTCACGCATGGAGGGTTACTTAGCACTTTTGACAGAGGTGGCTATGTGTTCCAGACTGTCCCAACACTTTGGGGATAACTCAAAGGAGAGTGTCCAAGCAAGGTCATTTTCATGGTGACAGGCACAGGAGAAGCAGCAAAGGGGATGGGTGGGGTTCAAGACACCTAATGTGAGGTGTCAGAATATAGGTGTCTGAGTGTGTCTATTTCTATCACAGACAGAACAGATCCAGGCTGTGATTTAGGTCCTAAAACGTAAGTGTTGAGCCATCTGAGACACACTAGGACACCCCACAGACCCCCCGTACATTTTCTGGGTCATACCCATGAAGCTCACACGGGTGTTAGAGTGTCTCAAGAGGCCCCAGGCACTTCCTCAGTCACTGAAACTGAGATGGACGTGCCTGCAGGTACTCACACAAGGACACTGAAATGAGGGCTTGGTCTGGAGCTGAGCATGGCTGGGATGTGTTGCACTGCTCAGGGTACAGATGGAAACCACGATACTGAGGGGTTAAGCAACTCTCTTAATTCACAGAAATGATTGACACAAAATCATAGGCAGACCCTGGAACTGATGCAAAGCTTTCCAAATCCCAGCCACTCTCCTATCCAGTACGTGGACAAGGATAGCTACAGAAAGGAAAATATTAGAAAGGCAGGACTTCTGATCCAGCAGGTTTTCCTGATCCTGCAGGCACTCATAAAAAGTTGCAGATGCAACCTTTTCTAGGCACCTCATCTTCTTTCATAGACCTTTAAAGCTAGAAATTTTTTAACATGTAGCATACTGCTGCAAATACTAATTCTCTGTTGTTTTCTCTAATTTTAAATTAATTCAGACCAGAGATGTCTGTGCAATTGGAATGACATACCTCTATAGAGCTCAATAAATTCCCTTATGTATATTACCTAAGCAATGTTTTACACTTCATTTGAAGTTTTCTATCTATTTCAGTTGTAATCAATTGCTTTAGCAGTCTGAAAGAAAACATCTTATAGGTCACTGCTCCTAATCACACTTATATTTAAGTTTGCAGTAAATTATCACGTCGATTGAAAAGCATTTTTTTACCTATTGCATGATTACAGCTTCCTTTCTAATCAGTCTTCACTGGGTTTTGTGTATCAGCTCTTTAATCAAGCCATAAACATATCCTTGCCAAAGGTATCCTTGATATCCTTTCATTACAACCTACGTCACTTTATTCCAAAAGACAAGAACCTGACATGCCACACATTTGTCTACAGTTGTGAAGGTTATACTTATCATATCTAGAAATGGAACAAAAGTGTCATGTCTCCAGGTAAACCTTTCCATATGGACAAAATTTTCCCCTCAGAAATATTTTTGAACACTTTGTTCTCTCTAGTTTTTCCAACTCAGATAATGGGATTCTCAACAACTCTTCTGGAGAATGTTCCTCAAAACTTTCCCTATTCTAATGTCATCCTACACAAACAAGGACTTTCCACCACTGACATTTCCCAAATGTTTGCCATCATGTTGTCTTCACTGTCCCATAAATCTGGTTAATCTTCTCCACACTACATAACCAAGACTCAGTTTTCAGACAGTAATGATTTTGTTTCCTCTGTTACTCTTCTATAATTTAAATTCATTTTAATTACCACCCACATTCTAGCACTACACAAACAAAAGTACTGTTGGCTAGAGTTTCTGTGGACTAGAACTGCAACATATCATCACACTAGTGGAAAACAGTGCCACAAGATTTGCTCTGGGTGCACTTCTTAGGGCAAATGGACCAGCTAAGCTCCTGAAAGTGTACAGCCCTATGGATTACAGCTGATCTCAGCCACATCAGTGCCCTGTCCTGGGCCTGGATCCGGAATGCAGTGAGAAGTGGGACTCTCATGCCTCTTCACACAGCTCAGGACAGAGCAGGTGCACTCCCAGCCTCTAGTCTCAGTAGCATTTTTGGTGCCAACCTGCCAGGGCAATGCATCCCAACAGAGTTTCCATTTGCAGCATTGCCACATTGCAAATTCAAGATTGATTTTGTCATAGACATGATCAGCACATTCCCAGGTTTTGCTTGAACACTTACATTTAAATATTTACAGTTTCTAGGTTATGTTCTAGTATTTAATACAGATATTTACTCCACATGTTTACTTGCATTTTGCAACCACAACATTGCTAAGTGATTTTCTAACTGTAGCTCTGCCCTCCATCCTCTTGCCTTTTTGCTCTGTTGTCAAGAGAATTGTAGAAATTCCTTATATAGTATGTGTTGCAAACTGGCCCCTTTGGTCCAGGACACCAAAATGTAAAATGAGACCAATATAAGGACCAATACAAGGACAAATACCTGCACAATGGCAACCCCTAACCCACAATGTATCCACATAGTCCAGAGGGGGTTTCTGGTGACCATGGCATCATCAGCAATGAGCTGGTGCTGAGCTTTCTACAAAGCTCATGGTGGCACAGATCTTTCTTTTCAACCTGATCCCTCATTGTGGCAACATTTTAAGTAGGAGTGGCACAAAGCCATCACCTCCTTGTTCTTTCAGCCCACAAAAAGACAAACATATCTTAAATTTACATCCCAGCTGGATATAAACCAGCAATCCACTGCAACAGCATCCACAGCTTGCTGTTAATCCTACTAGCCTACAAATACCCTTTTCATTCTTTTACTATTTTCTGTACCCAGTGCATTGTAGAGTTCTTTCCATTTCCCATGAGGATATTGTCTATTTCTCACTATTTCCCAGATGATACATTAGCTGTTTGAGAATTCAATTAGTTGAAGTTATTTTTATATTTATGTTGTAATTTTGCAATTAATATTGCAAGTAAACTACGTGTTCACCAAACTAATGAAAATGTCATTGATATCGAGTAAATTGCTGCAACAACTTCCTGGAGAGCCCATTGCAGGGCCCAGGCACACTCCAGGTGAAGAACATTTTCCTAATGTCCAACCTAAAACTGCTCTGGCACAATCTCAGGCCTCTCCCCTGGTCACCACAGAGAAGAGAACAGAGAGATTAGTGTCTTCCTCTCCTCTTCTCCTCACGAGGAACTTGTAACTGCAATGAGGTCTCCCCTCAGTCTACTCCAAGTGGCCTCAGTCACTCCCCACATGGCTTCCCCTCAAGGCCTTCACCATCTTTGTCGCTCTCCTTTGGACACTGTAATAATTTATTATCTTTCTTATACTGTGACACTCAGAACTTCCCCCAGCACTCGAGGTGAGGCTGCCCCAGAGCAGAGCAGGACAATCCCCTCCCTTGCCTGGCTGGCCATGCTGTGCCTGATGTCCCCAGCACAGGGTTGGCCCTCCTGGCTGCCAGGGCACTGCTGGCTCATGTTCAAATTGCCACTGGCCAGGATGCCCGAGTACCTTTCCCTGTTGCTGCTTTCCAGCCTCTCACTCCCCAGTCTGTCCACACATCCAGGGTTGCCCCATCCCAGGGGCAGAATCTGGCTCTTGTTTCTGTTAAACTTCATATGGTTGGTGACTGCCCAGTCTTCTCATTTGTCAAGGTCTCTCTGCAGGGCTTCTCAGCCTTTGAGGGAGTCAGCAGCTCCTCCCAAGAGTGTCTGGAAACCTGCCCAGCAGAAAATGACCTGGAGGTGCTGGTTGACAGCTGGTTGAATATGAGCCAGCATGTGCCAGGTGGCCAAGAAGAACGATGGTGTCCTGGCCTGTATCAGCAACAGTGTGGCCAGCAGGACCAGCACAGTGACCATCCCCCTGTATTCAGCACTGGCAAAGCCATGCCTCAAGTGCTGTGTCCAGTTCTGAGCCCCTCAAAGACATTGAAGGGCTGGAGTGAGTCCAGAGGAACAGAACCGGTGAGCACAAGTCTGATGAAGAACAACTGAGGGTTGTTTGACTCGAGGAAAAGGATGCTCAGGGAGACCTTATCACTCTCTACAACTACCTGAAAGGAGGCTGTAACCAGGTGGCCATTGTTCTCTTCTCTAATGTAATAAGTGATAGAACAAGAGCAGATAGCCTCAAGTTGAGCTAGGAGAGATTTTGATTGGATATTAGGAAAAATCTTGTCACAGAAAGGGTTGTCAGACACTGGAACAGGCTGCCCAGGGAAATGGTAGAATAACCATCTCTGGAGATATTTAAAAGACACATAGACATGACACTTGGGAACATGGTTTAGTGCTGAGCTTGGCAGTGCTGGGTTAATGATTGGACTCGATCCATTTCCAACCTAAATGATTCTATGATTCAATAAAAAATTCAAAATATGTTATTTGTGAATGCCTTTTCAACTCTTCCCCAGTATTTCTCAATGAATCAACAGCATAAACCTGTACAATAATTTTGGCAGGGCGCAATATTATGTCCCAGCTTTCTGTATTTTTCAATTTGTTTTGGCAGGATCTCTGTTAGTTTACCAGCTCAATTTCCAAATGGCTTTTGTGCAACTCAGTTTCATAGTCTCAGTAGTGTCTCTCATAGGCAGGCTGCTGAACTAATAAAAATTACACAAATTAATAATACATTCTTTTATTTCAAAGTATCAAAAATAAGGAGTAGAAACAGCTGCATATAAGTCTTTCCCAAAGCAAAGATTAAAAAAAAAAAATCATAACAGCAGACCAACATTTTAGTGCAAAGATATTAATGTTAGAAGTAGCCAGAGACCTGCACAGGATAAAAACAAAGTTCAGTGAGTTCCAGGGCTCTCTGCTTTGCTGACATTTAATGTCCTGTTTGAGCGTCTCTGTGCAACATGATTTCTACATTTGTACAAAAAGTTCTCATTTACTTCCTTGCAACATTCAGAAAACCTGTTGTGTTTGCACACGCATAGCGCAGGAGGTTTTTCTGATGGCCATGCCATAACATTTTAGAGAGAAATTGGGTGCCCTTTCCAGTGTAACCTGGAAGATAAAGTGGCCTATGAATTAGTATTGCATTCCACAAAGTTCAGGAGTCAGAAGGCAGCTCCTGACAGAAGTTTGTTGTGATTTGCGAATGATAGAAGAGTTGCTTAACCTCAGACACTGCATGGTGATAGCCTAAGCTCCAGCCCAAAGAAATCGCAGTAATGGGAGTTTTCATTCCTGGAAGTTGGGCCAGGGGAGCAGATTCCTGCTCTTCCTGCCCTCCACACCATCAGCCTAGTGTTCTGAAGCTCTATGGTGTGGTGTCACCTCCCTCTCTGTACACAGGCATTTTGCTTCAGAAGCAAGGAAGGTGGATGCTCACATGACTGTCTGCTTGTCAGGGTGCTCAGCTGGAAGGAAGAAAGGGAATGGGGATCTCCTCCAAGTTAGGAAGAAGTGGAAACTGAACCCAGGTCTTCAACTTCCTCATGCAAGCATGGAAAAGCAGATGTTATTGCTGCAAACACTTTGAAATTAGTAAGTATTCTCAGCTACAAGTTCTCACCTCTAAGAGGGCTTCACACTCTGGACTAACCTTATGCAAACTTTCTAATATACAAATTAATAAAACCCAAACAAATAAACAAAAAGTTTGACTAGGTACAGACAAGCCTGGTTTCACTACCTCTGAAACTGCAGAACAAAAAAGGACTGAGGGGTAGGAGCTGGCAAGATGTTATCTTTAATACTCAGTATGTCACTTATCATTGGGACCAAAGCTGCACTGCCTAGGAGTGCTCATAGGATACAGCTTTTCCATATGGTTTGGCAGCTCCATGATACTGACACCAACTCACCAATGCATGTTGGCACAGAGAACTTGAGAAAGGAAGAATTTTGTCCCCTGAAATTTGATTAGTCAGAATGAAATTAGACTAAAGAAGGTGAAGACAGGAGCTTAAGATCACCTTTTAGCAGTAAATCGAGAAAGTTTTTGTCTTAATTGCAGTCTAGGGGAAAGTTTTAAATTAATACCTAACATTGAAAAAAAAAAAACATTATCCCTTTAGGTAGAGCTCCTGTATTGCTGGGTAACTTCATTTTCCAGCCACCCAGAAAGAATGCACATTACTATTCCCTGGAGAAAGAGAACATGCCAGAGTAGGGATGGATACAAAGTGGGGGCACTCAAGGTTTCTGTCTGAGAGTCCTTTCATGAATAGACTCTTTCATGTATAGACACATAATAAGAAGTTACACAGTTAAACTTGAACAGATCATTAATTTGATAATGAAAAAGAGCCAAGTCCCTATGAAATGGCCCAACTTCCATCATTTAGCAACAAATCAAAGGGAAACTATGAGGACAGATGGTAAAATTACTGTTAGCATAAATGGCACAATGAAGAATGTTTAATAATACCTAATAATGCATCAAACAGGATGGGTTGTACTATACCAACACACTGAATTTCTGCTCTTTAGGAGCCACAGCTTACCAAGGACACCCAAGGGCTAGCATTTCTAGTCCACAGCAGACAAAATCGTGAGGGTCCAAAGACTGTTCCTAAGAGACAGAGAACAGAGGGGTTGTCAGTGCCAGGGAAAAGGAAATTTGGATTAAATTCTCTTTGCCAAGCCCATCCCGAAGTCACCTGGAGTTATTTCCAAAAAAAAAGCACACTGAAAACAGGACTGATGCTCTGGAAACACCTGGAGAGTGTTTCCAAAGTGCTGCTGCTTTGCGGAAGGGGAAAGGCATTGTTAATCTAGATTGTGGATGGCAGTTTTGAGACATCTGAGTCTAACTACCAGAAAAGGAATATGCTTACCATACAAGAGGTATAATCTGGTTGGTTTCAATTAGTCTGTTGTGTCCTGTCACTTTTATGCAAGCATTGCAGTAAAAGAAATAAGTAGGATTTTTTGAGCTGCCTGTCTCACTTCTGTTCACAGTGAAAGAGAAGAACTAGACCAAGTAGTCGATTCTTGCCTTCCTGAGCAGATCAACATGTTTTATCTTCATGCCATAAACAAAAAGCATGAATCAAACTCATCACTTAAATACTTATATTTTCACAGCTCCCAGCCACATGTGGTTTGTAAGCATAAAAATACAAAATGGTCAAGTGGAAGTAATGAGTTTTACATCTCAATACCTCTTTTGTAACTCTAATGAAAAATCAGCAGTATTGACCCAATAGTTAATGAAGTAAATATTTCCCATGCTTCCCTTATTGTAATGAATAATTTTTCAGTTGAAATCCCCTATGTGAAGAGCATATATTTCAACTGCTGAATAGCAGTAGCTCTTTTCATCAGTGCCACTCATTCCTCCAGAAAAGGCAGATCTGGAACAGCACAGGAGCAGTAAGGACTACACCTTTCCCAGGCTGTTGCAAAAGCAGGCAGAGTCAGGCCCCCTCTCTGTAGTCTTCCCAAGATTAGCAAGAGATCTAAGTAAATGATTAATATTATCATGCAGTGAGAATCACTGCTGGGTACAGAAGGATTCTTTTGTAAGCAGTTCCCACAGGCAAGATTTTCAACTTTCTATTGAAATACAGAAATCAAATTTTAGTTTCAGAAGAAAATAAGAAATTATAACTCTATCTGTTAATTAATGTTGTATAACTGGTCACATGCTTAAAAAGGTGAAAGCAAATATTTGCACCTGGGGTGAATAAAAGTGGAATTTCTTGTTTGCAATCTCCAGCATGCCATGTACCAGGACCACCAGAATTGTGGCAAACAGGGGAGAGCAGATGAGAAAGCTGTCATGTTAGAGGAGAGGGATCACTTCATTTTCACAGTTCTCCTTTGCTTTTAAGCTTTTGAAAGAAAATGCTACAGATCAATAGGTTTGCTCATTAGCCAACTTTAGCACCTGGCTGTGAATACCAGGAACAGCCTTGACTTACATACAGCTGAGCTGTACAGAAGACAACTGAGCTAACATCGCTTACATTGTGGAATTTATACAGACTGAAAGTTTATGCGTCAGGAAATAAAGCCTGAATATATAGCTTGTTCTTTCAAATTCACCTTTTGGGCATGGTAAATTTCCTTTCTTTCCTGCCCAAAACTTTGCAAATTTACCCTGCTAATTTTCATTTTTAGCCTTGATTTTTTGGGGAATGCTTCCCATTCTGTTCAGGCTGGTGAGAGAAGGGCCAATGACCAGCTCTCTTTGAAGCTACTTGTTCCAGATTCTTCTTCATAGATTTGAAAAAGTTCTATACCATGTTTAAGAATAAACACCTTGTGAATTATTTTATGAAATTCAAATTGTTTCTAGCAGAGCATATTTTTTTCTCCATATTTTCTGCACTTCACAGGATAAAAGCAGTTTTATTTCATGGCACTACGATGATGCAGCTCACAACTCCAAATAGCATTAGTTTCCAACCCCAAGCATTTTAGCAGAGAAAATTTTATATGTACTGAAACCCTAACAGCAGAATCATTTTCCTTACACCTACAAAACCTCTCAACATTCAATACCTGTGCAAGAAAATGCTCAGTTCTCTTTCCCCTAGGCTCCTCAAATCTGCTTTTTCTGCACCCAGGAACTGAATCCATGGCAGTGAACAGAGGTTTTTGACATCAGGTTTCAGGTAAGTAAAAAGCTGCAGATCTTTACAAGGGAATCTCACCATTCCTTTGTTTCCAATTATTTTCTGTTCTGTCAAATTAAATTGGAAGCTTCTTACTACAGGAACTATCTCTGACATATAAAAAAAGTTGTATAACCAGTCACATATCTGAGAAGGGTGAAACCAAACCTTTGCCCAGGCTATGAACAAAAATGTATTTTCTAACATTTTGCATTCTGCTTCCTGACAGTTTTACCTTGTCAATTTAAAACTATAATTATTTGAGTCAAGACAGCTCTCCAACTGCAGTTTGTTACAGAGAAAGGCAAAATCAGGACCCTGTGGCTCAAGAATTAGGGTGGCTGGGAGCTACTCCCTCTGCTCCTACCTCTGCATGGCAGGCAGCACAAATCCCAGAGCTGATCACTTATTTATGTTTTGCATCCAGGGGTTGTGAAAGGCAACAGCTCTGTCTCTCAAAGGAATGGGAGATGTGGAAACAGCCTCCAGTTCAAATGGAGAGCTCTGTGCCAGCACACTGCTCTTTCAGAAGGTGTCACAAGTACCTGTATCAGACCCCATGCCCTGGAGACCCACCCATCATCTCTGCAAGTCTCTGCAGCTGCCACTACAGCTGAAGCAGTTAGGTAAATGCTCAAAGCCACGTGTATCCTGCCTATGCAAAGGCTTTACTTTTAGCAAAATAGCAGCAGCAACTTAGCTTGACTTCAAGGTGATTGATTCCTTTTTTCAATAATGTCATTTTGTGTATCTGATTATGAAAATCAAATAATGAAGAAAAATGCTTTTTTCTGTCACAAGCCAGCTTTGAAAAGTGATGATTCTTCATTTCCTAATTTTATTTGTTCAGCTAATCTATTTGACCTTATGGAGACCTTCTGTTTTCATGTCTGTGTTGCAGGGAGAAGGGGCTCTCAGTGCATGTGAGAAAGCCAGAAGGTCTGTGAAGAAAACTGAAGTTCAAAACCTATTGTTTTCATGAGAAAAAAGTGAAAACTGAATTTATGGCAATAAGTGTTACAAGGGTCTTCTGTCTTCTTTGTATTTGTGTTGTGGGAACCCCAAAATGAAATTATTAGCCTGAGATATGAAAGTAAACTATTCAAAACCATCTTTCTGGATTATATGAATTTGTTGTGTGAATAAGGCCTTGTGTCTCCTCTGTGCTCAACAGGCAGAAACACACCACATGCTCATTAAATTCCACTCCCTTCCAACAGCCTGAGTGGCCATCACTTCTTGCTCTCTTCAGGTCTGGTCCTGCAGTCTGACATACACTTGAACATCTTCTCACATACAGGGGACCAGCAGCTCTGGAGGGGATGTGGGTACCCAGCAGTGGGTACCCTGGAGACCAAACAGTAAGTTGATTTGGGGCTTAAATTCCAGTTTGGAACCCGGCCTCACTGGCTGAAATGGCAGGTACATGTTTCCTTCTGCTATTGGCACAGCATCCTCAGCTGTCCCTCAGGATTAATTTTTGTCCTGACCAGGAGGAAAGTGTCTGTGGTGCAGAGAAGAGCTGTCCTTCCTGCTCTAATAACAGAGCCAGCAGGATTATTACTTATCCAAGAGAAGTTTGTTTTCTAAGGGAGATATAATCCTGAGTGAGCACTGGTGGCATGACCTGCTTGAGGAAGAGCATCTGTCTTGTTGATTTTCAACAGAGCAGTTGGCAAAAGGGAATATTAACACTCAGATGGAGGACTAGGCTAGGAGACAATTTTGGGGGTTTATACAAGATACAGGCCTGCTGGACATCCCACAGCTCACTGCAGCAGGGACAGCTTCATCTCTTAGTGCTCCTCCTTTATATATTCTCTTCTAGCTAAAAGTATCAGCTGATAGGTTGATTAGTTTTAGATTTCTGTTCAAAAATAGTTGGTACTGAAGGTAGCTGGACTTTTCTATACCCTATAAAATGTGACCTGAGAAGACCCAAAAGAACAAACGTCTTTATGGGTAAGGTAGTATTGCACCTTTATAGTACAGAGAATTTTAATGGTAACAGGAAAGGAGCTGGTTAGTATGCACAGAGTTGGACTTATCCTTGTATTTGGGATTTGGACATATTGCAAAAGGCAGCTTTATTCAGCTAAAACCCCACACAGCTTTGTTTGTGATCTTTGTTAGCTGAGAGGTACGTACCAGGAACAACTCATACACCTGAGAGTCAAAACTGCTTTGATTAACTTGGGACCTACACGAAATATGTTCACATTAAAGTACTTTCCAGCACACTGGTCATTATTTTATTAGCAGGTATGTACTGATAGCATAACAGACATTTTTCAGAGTGTCAATAAACCCTCTGTCTGAGATTTTGACTTCAAAAGGAGAGGCTATAAACTGAAACTGATGGTAGAAACAGAGGCAGTATTCTGTTGAAAAATTTGTCCAGAAATAGTTTCATGTTCTTTGGCCAGATAAGAAACATTTGAATATGTGCCTTCAGATACCCTGTATTAAGTAAGTGCTTGCTGCTTCTTCTGAGTGATTTGTGACAGTGCATTCCATCTACTGTGAAACAAGACTCCTGACAAAAATAAAGGATAATAGTTTTTAAAGCAGAGTGGAAATTTGGAGTCTTTCCATTGCCTTTAATGGGCTTTGGATCGATTCCAAACAGGCTGCAGTGATGTGTTGCTCACTGTAATTCACAGGCTCTTGCCCTTGCCTTGTGACAAGAGAACATCACCCAGCAGTGTGCTCCCCCTGCAGCAGCTCCGCACTTGGGGCTGAGGCAACTGCAGCAGCACAGCCATGGGTAGTGCCATGTTTGTGACTCAGCATAGTCTTGGAGGGGTAGGAAAAAGCCCACCAAAGACCAGCCCCAGAAGTTTTCATGGATACAACCTTTCTCCACGGTGCTTTGCCAGGGGGTCCCAAAGTCCCAGCAAAGAAGCTCTTCCATGCTTTGGTTTCACAGCTTTCCTGCAGGGAATCACAGAATCCTGTGGAACTGGGCTGGTTGGAAGGACCAGTAACCACACAGGTCATCTGGTTTAGCCTCCCTGCTCAGCAGGGTCATCCTAGAGCACGTGGCACAGGCTAGACTGAACAGGCAGAATAGACAGGAAGACTGGAGAAATCCAGGGCTCATGAGAAAGATGCTGCTCCTCAGGTGCTGCTCCTTGGGCAGGGTTCACCAAAGTTCACTCCCTGAACCTATCATCCCACCAGAACCACGGGAAGTTGCCAAAAGTAATGTCTTCTTGCCCATAGGAAGCTCCCACTCAGCTGGAAACAGAGCCCTTGGGAATACATTTCCAAAGCTTCAGGTTTATCTCCACATTTCATTCTTTCCTGCAGCAGCACCAGCCCATGGGGCTCTTGTCTCATCTGTTCCTATTCCCTGGTGCTGCACCAGTTGTGCAGCTGGAACTGCCCTCATCCCTGAAGCACCTGATGACCTCCCCTCTCCCCAGGGCCCCTGTGCCCAGCTCTGCTCAGTGCCCAGAGCTGGCAGAGGTTTGTCTGGCTGGGTAACACACCAAAACAAGGTGTGATAGGGGACAGGAGGACAGGGCCACCTCCCACCCCAGTTCACTGCACTGCCACATGGATTTTTGGAGGTCGCAGATGGGGAGGGCTGCCCTACTCCTTCCTGGGTCCCTGGGTGATAATCTGGCAAGAGCTGCAGCCAGGTGAAGTTACAGTTAGTTGGTATTTAGCTTTCTGCTCTCCCTAAGCTCAGCAGGCTGGTGTTTTTGCATTCAATTTCATTATTGGTGTGAATAAGAGTTGCAGATTGTTTTCTCCACACTGGATTGTTCCAAGTTATACATATGCATTACTGGCTTGAGCTCAGGCTTCAGTGCACAAAGATTTCCGTGTACATAGTAACACACCTCAGAAATTAAAAGACTGAATAATTACTAGATACAGAGCTCCTTGGAGAAAGAAAAAGGTCATTCTGCAAAAGAAGTGTCCTTTTATTTCCACAATGAAGCTGCTGAAATAATGCTTATAGCGAGGTTTAGCTGCAAAGCTCTCAGCAGTCTTATTAATAAGAATTACTTCCAGTCACTCTGTGTGTGAAGGACGGTGACTCCAGGCAGACTCACATCTCCTGTCAGGTATAAAGAAACACAACCATTAACTCTCCTGCTTTGTGTGTGACTGTTAAGATGAGGTAAGAAGGAGACCAGGCATCACATCCCATTCTGAAGCAGCTGGCGTTTTGTGAGAAGCTAATTTTATTCATGAGCAAAAGTGATTTGCTAAATACAGCTTACAAAACTAAAATTTAAGGTAGATGTTACTATAACCAGAAAAATAAAATATTAGCCTTTCCACATCATATAAATCCATGCATTCTTTTAATGAGCAGATTTCTTTAATCAGTGCTTGTTCATTGACTGCAAGTTAACATCTAAAATCTTGGCACAGATCTTTGGCACGTTTGCTGAGACAAAATATTATTATTAACAATTAGAGCAGAGTTATTCTAAAATATTTTGCTGCACTTGAGCAATTATCTGGGTAATCACTATCAGGAGCGTACAGCCAAGAATGCCAAAGCACAGAGCTGAGTTCTTTATTGTTTTCTAGTCTTAGCCTCAAAAATCACAATGAGCCAGTGGAATTAATGTAGGCGTCATGCAGTGTTATCTCACCTCAGCTTATGCAAAGACTGACTATTTTCACATTCACCAATTCTGTGTTCAACCAAATTTCTGTGCACACACATGCACATGCTCACATAGCTCCCCACACCCTGCCAGCCTCATATCGTAGGAACCTTGTCTTAGTGGAATTCTGCACTTCTGAAAGCACATCTCAGCCACAGCACAGCTCAGCCCCCCTGAGGAGCACCACCACTGAGAACATCTCCATTTGATAACACCGACTGCTCTCTGCAAACCCAGGTCTATAAAAAGATCGTGCTATCACAGCCCTCCTAAAGCAGATTTTGGAATCCAAGAAGTCCTACATAATTGAAGAGTTATGAAATAATTGTAGACAAATAAGTAGTGGTACTGCAAAGTCTTGGTCAGTCATCCAAATTACAAGCACAACTGAAAAGTGTTGGCTCACCAGTTTATCCAGCAGGAAAGGATTTTGTTTTACTCTGCAGGCCTGCAGTTTACAACCCTTTTACACCCTCTTACTGAGTGGTTTACCTGCTGTTCCAAGGAAACTGTTTATTCTGCTGGAAGTCTCATTTTGTCTTTGATGCTTTTATTTAAATTGTCATTGCTATATAATTGGAATCTAAGCTAAAAATAAACATTTAAAAATGTTTAACAGGGACTTGCTTTCATATCAATATACATTTGTGTGTGTGTGCCTGTATAACATACAAATATGCAAGTCTATTTAAATTGAATTAATATAGAAAATAAAACCCAAACAAAAAACAAAGCACCAAAGTGCACTCCCTTGTCGACACTTTCCTTTTATTTGGAGAAAAAAAATGAACAGTGAATTTTTTGAAGTGTTTCCCTAAGAACAAAGTCTTCCATAAAGCCAAAATAACTATTTTTAAGAGGTCCTAAAATATAGAATAGTCAGGTGTGAGATAACTTATAATTTTTAATGTCAGATTTTATATTCAGGAGGGCGTTATAGAAAAGGAAGATCAGGACAGAGCAAGTGATACCACTGCAGCTCTTAAGACCTTCAAGATTTAGGTGTCCACATTATATCACTAGTCACAAGGTGACCAGAGACATGATCTAGAGAAGATCATAATGTAAAACACAATGTTTTTGGAAATTAACCGATACTTGATTTCCTTCTTGAGGAGCTTGGTTCTTTCCTTTGGCAGTTTTCAGTAGAAATTAGCAGCTGATCAGTTCTGCAGCTGATCAGTTTTGAGAGCTCTGCCAGGCCAGGGAAATTTCTGTAAATAGATTACTGAATATCTCTAGCTCAGTTATCTACTTCACCCAGTTCACACAAACTTTAGTGCCCCCAGTGAGAAACGGATACGAGTGGATCCACCTTCTGCTCCACTAAATCTAAGCTCCTGTAAAGCTCATTAATTTCCAGCACTGATTGATTTTTTTCTGATGTGCATTCCAAAAGTAACCATTAAACTATAAGGTCCAGCAGTAAAATTAATTGTGCATCTACTGGATAGTAATGTCAGGTGAATGTCATTAATTGGAGCATAAAAGGATCTTTATCATCATTTCAATAGTGAGCGAAGTCCTGTGAGTGAACACCAGTGATAGACTGTGAGGTACTTTTACTTCTCTAGGTTGCTTGATTTCTATTGCATCATTTGATATAAACACGTCTTAGATTAAATTACAAACACTTTTGATTATATTGGCTGCCTTACAAAAGTCCTACTGATGCCTTAAGTTTTAGCTTTCATGTTTTTCAGATTCTGCTGCCTAGGTATGTAGTTCTGAGCCTCATATTAAGTGTTAGTAAACTCCCTTCACAGAGTAGGTAGATGGAACAAATCCTTTCCTGCTGAAGGCCAAGAACAATTGTTACAAGTTTCAAGCCCAAAAGCATAAACAATGGTGGACTGAAGAGAGAAAACAAGAAGGATGGGACTTCATAATCTGAAGATGTAATTGGACAATTAAACCCCAATATGCAAATGNCTTATTGGACAATTTGCATATTCCAATATGCAAATGGACCAAAACTTATAAATGTGTGAGACCTCATGATGGGCCATCCATGTTGTGACCATTTTGAGTCCATCTTGGGTGTAGCCCTGGCCAGGCTCTTGCCCAAGGTGTATCCTTAAAGGCCTTTTAATAAATATCTACTTTATTCTCTATCTCTGTCCAGTCTCTGTTTCAGATCAACCTTCCCAAGGCACCACTACTGATCACAGACCTTTAGTTCAATCACTCATGATTTCAAAATAACGATTATTTTTAGAGTTACAGAAGAGGCCAGTATCCTGGCATTTTACAGTGCCTTTTTGGGCCAGAGCCACAGAACTTGTTAGTCCTTCATATTCTAACAACACCTAGAGTACTATGCTGGCCCCACTTTAACTTGGGTGGTAACTTCCTTCTTGATAGGAACTGGAGATTACTACAACTAAAACTAAACGTGGCATTTCTGATTAATAATACACAGGTGAGACATACTTTTTAACTCTATATGTACAGGACACATAGAAACCCAACCATTTGTGTTCTGCTAAACTGTTAGCTTAGACAACATCTTACAGGAATGAGAACAGCACTAGTTATGTATCTTTTGAAAACTACAATTCATTTTAAACATGGATATAGGAGAAAGGCAAAAACCTTTTCTGCCCTTGATTGAGCCTGAAATTATACATACATATGGAGGTTTTTTTCCAGGTCTTTTTTTAAGCAGTAGATAATATATATTCAAACTATCATCTTGGTTTAGGTTCTGAAACAACTGGAGAGTTTTAGGATTGCTAAACTTTATAGTATAGTTATCTTAAAGCTATAGACCTAATTTCATGTTAGATAAATGGAAATTAATGCATCCCCTAAGGCAGATTTCTAAAATGGATCAAACAAAATGCTCTTTAAAATTGTCTGATGATCTTGGTTAAGTAGGGAATATCAAGTACAAGAATCAGTGTGAAACAATGACTTGAATTTAGGTACTTTTGGGTTGCTTGATTCCTATAATCTCATTAGAGTCACTGGAGCCTGAAGAGCAATTCAGCTCACCATAAGTACGTATGTAGTGGCTGTTCAGCTGGATAGTTCATTGATTGCTGTTACTAGATCTTCATTAATGGTAGTGGGAGCTTAGACACTCTATCACAGAATCACAGGATGTGCTGAGTTCAAAGGGACCCACAAGGATCATTGAGTCCAACTCCTGGCCCTGCACAGTGCCATTTCCAGGAGTCACACCATGTGCCTGAGAGATTTGTTCAGAAGCTTCTTGAGCTCTGTCAGGCTGGTGCTGTGACCATTTCCCTGGGGAGCCTGTTCCAGTGCCCAACCACTCTCTGGTGGAAGAATCTTTTTCTAATAT
>VZUA01092517.1:2828-14779 GCA_013401035.1 Horornis vulcanius
AAGTAAAATCCATGGTGCTCACAAAAACCTGAAATGTTAGTTGGCTGCTTTTCTGTGGTGACTCTGTCTAATGTTGATGCAGGGAAGGATTCTTCAAGTGCTTTCCTACCTGTCTAAAACTTAGCTTTAGTTGTAAACATCTGTGAATAAGTACCACCCTTTCCTCCCTTACTTAAAAAACATCCAGCAGAATTGGCTGGCTGTGTCAAGGAAAGCTAAAGATTTCAATAATACAAACAATAAGCTCTAGTAAATAGTAATTTTACAGTCAGAAGTGAAGATTAGCTGAAACAGACATATTAGCAGTATTTTAGGTAAATTTTCAGTGTGCATAAATGCAGCATATGATTCTCAAAAAAAAGGAAATGCAGAGGTAGTTATCCCAGTANCAATGCAGTTTCATATTTTGAATTTAGATTTTTCTCTTTTATGAACTACAGTTTAGCAATCCTCCAGCTTCCTTTTATTCCTGTGATTAATCCCAATGTGATGTTGATTTTAATGAAACTTTCCTTTGACAATAGGTTTAGTAGCTCTTAGAGAGCAATTTACAAGTAAAACCTGATTTTCTTTGGATATTTCTAGATAGCTAGAGACACACTGAAGGAGAAAAAACTGCAGGAAGATTTGACTTGACTGGCAGCCAGCATTAGTTTCCTGAAATTACAGTGTTAGAGTGTGTCCCATATAATAAAGAAAATAGTTAAAAAAGGAGGAAAAGGTCAAAGATTGGAGACCCTGAGAAGGTTCAGCTTGGACTGCTTGCATGCCTTTGGTGTGAGGGTTGTTGAGTTCTGATGACAAGTTTACAGTACTTGATTCATGCAGTCTCCTTTGCATTGGATTCCAGTATTGAGTGATGTGCTTCAAGATTTTTTTCATATTGATAGGCATTTCTTTATCTTACCTTCTTATTTATCTTTGTTAAACTGGAAACAGGTAGCTGATACCTCAGTCTCAAGAACTGTGGGGTACATGCTCCAAATCATTAGGTAAAAATACAAAGTNNNNAAAGATGGTCAGAATCCTCTGACTTCTGGTCATCTGACCTAGTGAAAGATGTCTCTGCCCACCCACAGCAGAGAAGTTGGACTAGTTTATCTTTAAAGGTCTTTTCTGACTCAAAGCATTCTGTAATTCTATGATTTTGTAGAAGTATTTTTTTGGCATAGATTACAGTGTATTTATGATATGTATTAAAAATGAGGAATGTCCTGGCCAAAATTAAAATATCAGTAGTGGTGTGTTAATCACAGTAGACTGGACACA
Organism: Horornis vulcanius; assembly: GCA_013401035.1. NCBI lineage: Eukaryota > Metazoa > Chordata > Aves > Passeriformes > Scotocercidae > Horornis > Horornis vulcanius. The sequence goes on from VZUA01092517.1 coordinate 4,098, forward strand.
GTTAGGTCTGGAGTAAAAGAAGTGGTGTGAAGTACAATATCTCAGAGTGCATTATGTGGTATTCACAGACCAAAAATAAGAGACTTTTCTTTGGATTCAAGTGTCAGTTTGAGTGAAGGTGACAGAAGAATTACATGGGCAGAGAAATTATTGATCAAAGCCAACTATGATCCATCAGTATTGTCCAGACATAAGAAAACAGGAGCCTTAGCATGATACTATTGCCTATGGAGATGTGGAAATACTCATTATGGGTGTGATACTGTTAAAACTTGAGCTCCTGTGTGTAATACCTGAATGCTTTTCCATTCAAGAAAGATTAGTTTACGCTGAGACAAGTATAAATAATTACTTCAGTGGTAAAGTAGCATGGGAGAGCCTTACAAGAGGAAACAGGTTGGTTTGTTTATCCCGTCTTGAGAGGGGAAGATGATTGCTGTCAGTAAATTCACCTGGGAAAGAAGGGAAGCATAAACATAGGGTGTGTAGAAATATGTAAAAGTACAAGATGGTGGTCACAAGGTTATATGACTGGAAGCATTTCTTAATTCATACAAGTTATTAAGACTTCTGTAATCTTTCCATATGGAATACTGGGACAGAAATAACTAGATAGAACCTGGCCTTTGTTCCTTGATTTAAAAAGTTCTATATGATTGTTTACAATACCAAGACCCTAGATTCAGGGTTTCCAGTTGCACATTGATCTGATTCTCTCAAGTGAAATGTATGCATCATCTTTGCAGAATCCATTTGCAATACATATTATTCTGAGATTTTGTTGCAATTAGTTCTTAAACTAAGATTTAAGTGCTTTTACACCCTTGTACCTTCTTCAAACCTTGCAGTGTAAAACACCTATTTAGAAGAGAGCAAGTTGCACTGTATCAGTCCAACATTATTGTCACATTTTTCCAGTTCCCATGCTTTTATTTTGTCTTTCCTTCCCTCTAAAATTAGGAATGCCCATAGAAATCAATATCATGGAATCATACGTCATGTATGTTATGTTTTCACAACACAAAATCAAAGAACCACAGAATGGTTCAGTTTGGGTGGGACTACACCAGGTCATGTTGTCCAGCCTCCCTGCTCAAACAGAGTGATCCCAGGGCACATGATACAGGGTTGCTCCAGACATTTCTTGAATGTCTACAGTGAGAGACTCTTCATAGGACAGTCTGTTTTAGTGCATGGTGACCACACAGTAAAGCAGTTCCTCCTCATGTTAAGGTGAAACTTTTCTGTGCATCCATATCTGCACATTCCTCTCATCCTATTGCTTGGTACCACCAAATCAGTTTGCCACACAGAAGTAGTTTGTATGTCCACTTAAAATGCTGTTGCCTTTTGAAAGAAGGGACAGTTTTACTTCTGATAGCTTTTCTTTCAGAATAAGAAATTTTAATGCCACACTTGAGCCCCAGCTGCTGCTCTGCATCATGTACATGTAGACTTAGTCTCCTAAACTATATTTTTCTTCTTGTGATAGTTTTCCTCTTTGTGGTTTATTTCAGAGAAAGACAAGCTTTAAGTGTAGCTTTCTTTTCCTGATTAAATGAAATAGAGAAAGTAGAGAAGATGAATGATACTTCATCCAGGATTAGGGAGATGTTTGTCCCTCTGTAATTGACACTAGTGGGGCCACACCTGAAACCCTGTGTTTTAGGGCCCTTACTTCCAGAAGGATACTGAAGTGCTGGAGCATGTCCAGAGAAGGGCAGCAAAGCTGGTGAAGAGTCTGGAGCATGAGTCCTATGAGGAGCAGCTGAGGAAGTTGGGGGTTTTTAGACTGGAGAAAAGGAGGCCCAGGGGATGTGTTACTGCCTTCTACAACTGCTGCCAGAAAGAGGTTCAGGCTCTTCTCCATGAAGACAAGTAACAAGAACAAGAGGAAATGGCCTCAAGTTGCCCCAGGGGAGATTTCGACTGGATATTGGGAAAAACTTCAGTGAAACTGTGCTCAGTCATTGGACCAGGCTGCCCAGGGAAGTGACAGAATCACTGTCCTCAAGGTGTTGAAAAGGTGTGAGGATGTGGCACGTAGTGGTAGACTGGGGGTTGAGTTAATGGTTGGACTGGATAATATTATAGGTCTTCTCCAATGTAAATAATTCTATGATTCTGTCATTCATACCTTGCAACCCTTCAACTTCCTTAAAACCCCATTGTTTTCTTCTGCCTTGCATCAGAATTTAATGTTTCCTGTCTGGGTACCAGTTTGAGACTACCACTAGTTTGCATTAACTTTGCATAAATTAGCAACAGCTGAATTCAAGAGTCCTGGGATGCTGATAGCTCTGTTCCATAGAGTGATTTCATTTGTGCCCTACCTGCCATCTGGTATATTCATAGTCCTTAAGTAAGGATTTGCATGGTGTACCAGTTAACTCCACAAAGTCTCCTCCTGCTGTCAGGTAGCTGTTGACCACATTCAGATAAAGATAGAAAAAAATTGAAGGGTGGAGTTTTTGTGCCTTTTGCCTGCTTGGCTAATCCTGTCTGTGGTGCTCAGCATTTTGATGAGACAACTCAGGGACAGGGTATTTTCTCTGTACATGAAATGGATTTTATTCATAGTCTTTTCAGCTGTTTTCTTAACTTGCCATTTTTAACTGTTTTAAAATGGAGAGTAACACAGCCATTACTGATCTAACTAGTAATTTCATTATTCCAGCTGGTACTATTGGGTACTCAAACACACAAAATAAATTATTTTTACTTACATCCAAGCCAAATTTATGGAGTAAATAGCCATATGTCAAACCCAGGGATTACATAAATAACTGTTTTTACCCATTTCCATTTCAATGATGGGGACAGGTTTACCATGTACTACTGTAGTCAGTTCCAAAAAGGGACCATTAAACACTAATGAAAATTAACCATGTCCCTACATAGCTGGCTTACTTAGAAGTCACCATGTCAGCTGTTATAATTCTCCTCCCCCACATTCTCTTTTCTTTTTAATAGCATCTTTGTGAGTTGCATTTGATTCAAAGTTGTAGTTTTCAAGCCATGGTTGCATTTGTGAGCACTCTGACTTGGGCAAGCATGCAGGACTCTTCATCCTACCCACTCTAAATTGAATTTCATTATTTGTTAAAAGTTTGAAATTTGCCAGAAATACGAGAACATATTGTAGTTTCATCTTCATAGTTATCTTTTTGATTCCAAAGGAGAAAGAATGTTGGTAGTAGTATCCTTCTAACAGGCCTGTGGAAGCTTGTTTCTGGCCAAATACTGCCAGAGAAAACAAATAGAAAAGGAGCCTCATACAAATGAGCTTCCTGCATTTCATTTCACTGAAGACAATACTGAGTACTAAGGGTGGAATTATATGCTTGTATGCACCTTGTAAGTGGTTTGACAGAAATGAGAGAAAATTGGAAATGTTGCACATAATTATTTTTGAACAAAAACATTTTCTAAATAAGCAGTATTTCTTAATGCTTTTTTAAGTTGTGCAGTATGTGAGTGGTTTTAATGTGAACACACATGGGACTGGCATGTTGAGCTGATGCAGTAGCAATGAACTGTCACAATTCTTTCTCAGTCAGATCTTTTAATTTATTCTGGTCCTTCCTTTCAGCACGTAGCCTGCTAGTTGCTAGGCAACCATAAGTGATTTCTTCTTTTTCCTGCACATGACTTTTATGTGGTAGTTGTTGTGGTTATTATTTTCTAATTACATAAGTGGGCAAAAGGATTAAAATCAGAGCTGCATTAATAATTACTTATTTTCACCTACTGTATCCACAACACAGCAATTTGAGATTGTTAGAAAAGATTGCATTCTTTTATAGTATGGATGCACATATACAATGGGAGTGCAAGATAGTATTTCTTTGTGAGAGTAGGTTCTATAAAAATTATAGAACAGAATAAGCTGTTATTTATCTGAGTAGACAAAATCAGGCTGTAGTCTTCTGTCAACCCAAATGCTTTTTCTTTCATGGCCTTAAATGATTTTCAGTAATTAATTACATCAAGCAAAAGCTTGAGGGTTTTCTATGGCATTCTTAGGTTTAATAGAATATTTGAACAAATCACAGTTGGCTCATTTTGCACCTGGAAAACAGAATATTGCTGTTTAATAATTTATGAGTTGTATTTTTAATATAAAATACCATATAAGGGTTGTTGTGTGGATGTAAAAAGAGAAAAGAATACAGCCATGAAATTAAAAGCTATAATCTCAGGAGCTATTTCAGTAGGACAAATGGGTTAAACATGTTTTAAAATTTGATCAGAATTAGTTTATTAGTGGCTGTTTCCTTTATACTGAAGTCATTCTGTTCAGTATTAGATTCTAAAGCACAGTTAAAGAAATGCAGCATCAGTGGTTCAGTAATTTTACTCAAATAGAAATTTCTCTTAAGGCTGCTGAAATAAAGCACAGCAGTGATAGTCCTTATACACAGCTAATCCACACTCATACTGTACCAAGGTGCAGGCAGGTAAGTTGCAGTGTGCTCTGCAATGGTGCAACGGGATACTGCTTTATTTTGCTTTTCTTACCTCAGGATCAGTGCCTTGCATGTGTAAGGTGGGCACTGATCACATAATGAAAGGTGATTTCCCCCTGGGCTTCTGTATAATGCTCTTTAGGACTCTGAATGTTTTGCAGATATAGTATTTCTCTCACAGCATTTTATTCTCATTTTATAAAGGGGGAATAGAAACTTAAATTTTAAGATACCATTTGGGCACCAGAGATCCTATTGCTGGTTTTCATAGTGTTGTATATGTTCAGAAGAAATTCCATTGATCTCAGTTGAAGCTGTTACTGCTCAACACTTCCATGAAAAAGAAAAATTTAAAAAAATGCAGTCCTCAATTTTCAAGGGAATAGAAACACATTAATTTAGTCAGTTGTGTAGAATGTATATAATGCATTGCTTTTCCTTGTACTGCTTCCAGTTTCACTTTGAGTGGGCATTCTATGTTGAAGACAGGTTCTGTCATGTGGCATGACATAAACACACAGGTCAAGAACAAGACTGGTGCCTTTAAATCCATTGTATAAACACTTGGAAAGGGGAAATATGAAAGCAATGAATTCGTGAGTCCATACCAAAGGAGATGGCAGGTGCAGTGGCCAGAATTTCACTGTTATTTGCTGGCAGGAGAGAAGTAAGTAAGACTTGGCCGTGACAGTTACCTGGCCATTTTATTCTTTTGTCTGTTTCAGTAACAGGGTTAATCCCAAATAAATTAAATCTGTTGGGTGAAGTTGCTAGTAGCTGCTACTGAGGTGGCAGTGGTCTCCATGATCGTCTATCCCAACAAGCTGAATGGAGTACATAGACCTCACTGTCCTCTCCTGGGACAGGGATACACTGTATGCCCACTCCTTGTCTCACCTGCACCCAGGAGCACGCTCAGGTGTGTGCCTGAGCCTTGCTGAGACCCAGGAGGCAGCTGGGCAGCTACTGCTGAGCAGGCAAGGGCTGCTGCTGCTTGCTGCTGCTTTCTGCTGCTTGCTGCTGCTTGCTGCTGCTTTCTGCTGCTTTCTGCTGCTTGCTGCTGCTTTCTGCTGCTGCTGCTTTCTGCTTTCTGCTGCTGCTGCTGCTTTCTGCTGCTGCTGCTGCTGTTGCTGCAAGGCAGACACAACTGTACAGAATGAGACAGAGGCTTTTGGTTTCTAGTTCTGTGTTGAATAACAAAATACTCCACCTGCCTGTTGGTGCCAAGGTTTTGGTAGAACAATGCTGATCAGTCTGCAGTTAGAGTATTTACATTATTTTCCTCTGTGATGGAAGGAGCAGCATTGTCTCAGGACTAAACTGAGAACAATAAAAAATTGTGGATTAGGTGAGCACCAGATAGTTAGGAAATGAGGAAAATCTGTTTATTCCTTGTTCATTAATCTATCAGGACCATAATAAAAATAGTACCTTCTCAAATTTTGATGTTACCTCAGGCATTAAGTAATGAATACTGTATAGTAAGCATTCATTACTTCCAGAAGGGGCAGAGCTGTTGCCATCTTTGTGCTTTTTGCCATCCTTATTCTCCGTTGCAGAATTGCTTCAATAACCTTCAATTCAGTTTTAGTTTATAGTCTGATAAGGTCCTACACCATCCTGGAGGGTGGTTGCAAGAGAAAGCCCAGGGGGAAAGCAGTACTTAGCAGCCTTCTTTCCCAGCTCCCTTGGAGTTTGGTGATCCTCAGATACTATCTGAAAATTCAGCTGAGAAAACAGGGCCTCTCTGGAGTAGCTGGGAGGGAAGGAAGCCTGTGAATGTGAACTGGGAAGTGCCTGTGAATGCTGTGTGCAGTTCTTCACAGGACTGCTTTTTTTCTGCTACTCTGTGAAAAGTACATCCACATGGGGGAGAAAACCCAACCAAAAACAACGCAAAACCAGCTAAACCCATAAGAGTCATGAGCACCTTTCCTCTCAAGGTGACTTACAGCCATATATTATTTGGAAAATGGCAAGTACGAAGATTTTTAAAAGATCCTCAATATGAAAGTGTTATAATAGCTATTAAAAGAGGATTAACAATGGGAAGTATGGGAATCTTGAAAAATTGGGACACCTCTAAGTTATAGACAATGTTCCAATAGTATGAAAGTTTTATAGACAATCTATCACTTTATTTCAAATAAATTAAGAAGTACAAATGGCAGTAGTGACTTTCAATATAGTTGAAATGAACCTCCCAGAAACCCAAGAGTCATTAATAGAAGTTACTAATTTCTTGTTGTTGTAACATCAAGTTAGTCTAATAGCAATCAGCATTAATGTCATGGAAATCAGCATGGTTTGCTATAAAGAGGAATTACAAGAATCATTATATAGTGAACAAGACTAAGACAAACTTAAGAGTGACAGAAGAGATAATTGCTAAAGATTACTGAACAAAACCAAGGAAACAATAAGAGTGTACTCAGCAAAAGACTCTGGAATTCAGATGTAAATCTTGATTCTTCTTTCATAAAGCCTCTTATACATATTCATCTCTAATGATGTTAGATGTCAATGACATATTAATGATACGTTAGGACAAGAGTTTCAAATTTCAAATTGTTAGTTAATTATCTGTACCAAATTTAAAAATCAGGGTTCCGTTTCTAATTCTTTGAAAGAAAATGGTGATTTTATTCCATTATTTTAATTTTTTTTCTTACTATTAGATTGTGTGTGTGAGAACGTTGTAGTAATTCTTTACAGAATGGCTTTGTTTTTCTCAACAGTTCAGGACGGCAGCTGAGTGAAGTCTTCATTCAGCTCCCATCTAGGAAAGAACTACCAGAGTATTATGAACTGATTAGGAAGCCAGTGGACTTCAAAAAGATAAAGGTAAGGAATGGAGGAATTTTGGAAGTGGAGATTCCTTCCTTTCTTTTTGTTTTGTGGAAGGGTGAGCATAAAGTTGTTCTTAAAATAACAATATGAGTATTTCATGCCACCTGTATTGGTGGATTAGATTCTAACCATTGTCACACACCTTGTTATAACTTTGTTTGGTGTATATTGCAGCATATCACTGTGATTTCAAGGTCAAACCAAACTATAGCAGTGTGACATGGATGACATCATGGTGCACATAGTGCATTTTTTGTAAAGACATAATTATGAATCTGTCAACAGATCTGATAAAAACACACTGTTGACAAGGATTTAATAGTTCTAGGGGCATATACCTATCCCTACTTTCAAAATCATTGAACCGTAAATATCCTGAGTTGGAAGGCATGGACACATATCATCCAGTCCAACTCCTGGCCCTGCAGGGTACACCCCAAGAATCACACCATGTGCCTGAGAGCATTGTCCAAATGCTTTTGGAATTCTGTCAGCTTGGTGCTGAGGCCTCTTCCCTGGGGAGCCTGTTCCAGTGCCCAAACACCACCTGGGTGAAGAACCTTTCCCTGATATCCAACCTAAACCTTCCCTAACACAAGTTCAGGCCGTTCCCTCAGGTCTTGTCACTGTCACCGCAGAGAAGAGATCAGTGCCTGCACTTCCCCTCATGAGGAAGTTGTGGACCACTGTGAGGTCTCCCCTCAGTCTCCTCCTCTCCAGGCTAAACACACCAAATGACCTCAGCTGCTCCTTATAGGGCCTCCCCTTCTAGACTCTAGCCTCATATCTTGGAAGAGCCATGTCAGATCCAAACAGAGTTTGGTAGATGGAGTCCAGACAGCATGTTGCACCTTGGTGATGTCATAATTCTGTATCTTCCACTTGTGTTACTGAGTTATTTTGGTAGAAAGACAAAACTAGAACTTCTTTTACCAAAAGAGCTCAATTTCTCTTGCTTTTAACCCTTCACAAAGAAACTGCTTAATTTTTGCTCTTTTACCTTGATGCATTTTTTGAGTAGTATGTTAACAACATAGTTGTTTTAAACAGATTCTTATCTTGATGCTTAGGTAAAAATTTTTAAGAGAAAGCTTTTAATGCGTTGTATCAAATATTAATTCATTGTCCTCTCTACTTTTCTTCTTTCTGCACCACTGCCCATCAATACTTGTCTTCATTTCCTCAACAAATGCAACAGGAAAGAATTCGCAACCATAAATATCGGAGTCTTGGGGATTTAGAAAAAGACGTGATGCTGCTATGTCACAATGCACAGACATTCAACTTGGAGGGATCTCAGGTCTGATCGAGTTAATTTCTGTTAAATATACAGGATTTCCCTAGCTAATGTTCTTAGTGCTTGTTGATTATTATTTTTGTATATAAACTCGGTTTCAATTCTTACTTCAAGTAGAGAAAAATGTCCATATTTTTAGAGTCCAGAATTCATTGGACACTGCTACACTGCGTGAATTTTCAAAAAATTTGTTTTTATTGCTAATTATGAGATTTTCGTGGTTTGTGTGCACTTTAAAGCTGCAATAAAACTATTTAAACCTGTGGTAAAAGGCAGTGTGTGAAATGATGCATCGGTTTAGGTTTTCCACAGTGGATCACAGAAGTAGCAGATGTAACAGTACAGCTCTAGGACAGGATGTTGAGAAAATACATCATGAAAGCTTTTCAGTTCTGCTAATGGAAGATAAAAATTCAAGATTGTCCATCAGTAAAGATGTATATATGAATCTTTTCATCCTTTGAAGCCTCTGGTTTTTTTTTGTTTTTTTTTTTATTGTTGAAAGGTCAGTGTCCATTTTAAGATAGGAATAAATCCCAGACAAGTCTCAGGTTTGGAAGGCAAACTCATCTCAAACACACGTGACTGGGCTCAGAATTCACAACAGGGTGCTGATACAAAAGGATAGACTATGAAATCTGGGTGGCATATACGAAAAATAAGAAAAAAAAGATAAGAAAGTTGTCTCACAATACAGTGATCTCTTTTGGGGCAGAGAGGGTAGAATTGATTGAAGTAATCCTGAGTGGATAGAAGTGTTAATAGATATTGGTAATCTGTTTGGAAATAACCTAACATGTGTCAGTGTTATAGTAGTATTTTCTATTCCAACGAACCAACATTAATTACCAGACCTAGTACTACTTTTTATATCATGAAGGACAAATAATGTGTATTTAAGATTTTTTTTTTCTGTAAAGTTCTCACACAGTTCATTCTGATTTCCCCTGAGCTGCAGGACATTTCTGCAGTTGTCCTCCAGTTTTCCAGGCTTCCTTGATACCTTGCATTCTTTGTTATAGATCTGGTCTACCTTTGCTCTGACACACCAATTGACTTTAGTAAAGGGCTAATTGAGGCAGTTGTTTAAGCACTTCACGTGTTTTGTTAATGTGGTGCATGCTGCTTTTCCTTGGAGCAAAGCAGTTCCATCTGAGATGGAAGCTTATTCAGGGTTTTCAGGGTTAGAATTACTATGTGTTAAGGCTTTTGTCCTCAATGAAACTTCAGTGTTTTCAAAAGCTTTTCATGTTGTAATAGTAGATGACACACAGATGTGTACAGGGTTAAAAATGCTTATGTGTCTCTTCAAACAGAAGATTTCTCAAGAATGGCTGTAATTTGTTGTGAAGTTCTTTTGTTATTGCTTCTCCCTTTTTGAAGGAAGTTCTACTGTCATTGTTGCTTGGTTTTTGGGTTGTTTTTTTTTGAAACCTTTTGGAATTGGGTTTCTGTTAAAAGAATAAAATTTCTATTTGCACAGCTTTTCATGAAGCAGACCCATGGATGTTTTGTGTGTCAAAATAGGAATATTACAAGTAATTCAACATAAAGAAGGTTAAAATAATTTTTGAAGGCCCTGTATTTCATTGGGAAACTCTTAGAAAATCTGGGTCACATTGATGCCCTAACTATGTAATGGCCAGCATTAAAAAATAAAATGCTGCAGAACTTTAATTTTTTTTGACTTAGAAAAGTTTTTATGAGAAAGAACAGGAAGTTAGTTGAAAGAACCATTCCTAAGAACAATTGAATATGCTAGGCTCATGTATATGAAAAACAAATAATTCTAAAGAGGAACTTGGCAGGTTTTATCAATAGCTGACTTAAAAGGAAGTAGGTATAAGAGAAAGTCAATTGTTACTTGACTTTAAGGAAGGAAGTTCTGTAGTCTCACAGCTCATTAATGACAGGAGAACAGCCTTCTCAAAACATTCCTGATGATTTTTTACAGATAATAGATATATAAAAATTTCACCATGATTGAGAGCAGTCAAATATCTCAAAACAAAAAGCAAAGAGGAGCTTAAGAACAAAAAGTACAGAGATACACATTCTACCATCCC